>PVKA01015212.1:0-50561 GCA_004027165.1 Ctenomys sociabilis
AAATAAACAAATGATTCTAAAAAAGATAAGAAAAGAGAAGAAAATCACTGCTTCCTTGGAGAAAGTTGATTTTTTTCCCTCTAGACATTCATGAACCTAAGTATACTATTCTTGAAATTTTTACAACTACAAATAAAAAATCCTCAATATCCTACATTTCACTTCCATTTTCTATTGTTCCTCCACCACAGAGGACTGAGCATCAAAAATTGTCAAACACATTAAATAATAAAATAGATTCATACTTTACATTTCTACACATGGAAACATATACAGAAAACCCCCTGGAAGGTGCCACAGGAAGCCATTGCACTGGCTTCTGGGGACAGCCAAGAAGATAGCAGAGGCTCAGTGCTAGGGACAAGCCAAAATATCTACTCCAGGGCAGACTCATGAACTGTCTATTTAAAGAGAAGGGAATGATTAGAGTGGAATGAAAAGTGGGCCATGCTTTCCCAAAAACTTCACAGTGGGGTGCAGGCCCTGTAGCTTCCCAACTCTGGCCATGGTGACCAGCAGGACCCATGAAGTGGAAAGCCACAGGAGGTCCCAGGGACAGCAAACACCCATCAGGGAAAGGAGAAGCTGTGGTAGGAAGCCCAGCTCCAGCAGCATCATTATGAGATATGGACATGGCACAGCTCTGGGCTTGGGTACACACTGGAGAGGGAGGTGACATCTTAATAGGTTCTCTGATTCTAGGGGGTGCCAAAACTCCCGCTTTCCTTTCTCACAGCTGGTCCCACAATGTTCTCAGGGATAGTTCTAAAGCAAGAAATGGGAAAGAACCCCAAATGCCGGCACTAGGACTATGTGCCCCCATGAAGTATGCTACTAAGCAGCTGTGCACTGTGACTAAAGGGGTTGGTGCCCCAGGCGTGCAACGAGAACACACATAGCTCTTGAGCGTACCACCTGTCCCAGGCAGAGACACTGGCTCCCTAAGCCCTGCCCTACAGGCCTAGCCTGAACATCCAGCCACTAACGCAGGCTTTGCAGGTCACTGTTTCAAAGAAAGAGAGAAAGAAGACAGTGAACTCCAGTTCTGTCAACACAGAAGAGTATCCAGGAACCCAGGGCAGTGGAGGAGGGAAGAATGTGTGGTGAGACAGCTCCCGCCTGGCCATGAAACAGAGACCATGGACACAGACAGAACAGGCAGCTGGGAGCATGGCTACCACGTTGGGCCAGGCCCTGGATCCTGCTGTAGCACTGAACAGAGTCCAGAGGCTGAGAAGGTAACTTTCAGCTGGGACAAAGTCAGCCTTCCCTTCTTCTCAGTGCCAGAAGACAATGAGATCCTAGGCTGGGCTGATTTCCCTAGGAAACAAGGTTCAACCCACATGAATTTACTTCTGTAACATAAACAGGGCAGAGGAGACATGAGAGATCGCTGAGTGTTCCTTCTGAGCCCCAGACCAAGATGAAAAGAACAAAGAACTTGGCTTCCTGAAGCAATGGGTATCCGCTTGGGGACACTGTCACATGCAATGTGCCCTGTGGCTTCTGTCCCCTACCTCTAATCCCATTCAGCAAGCTGGGCTCACCACTCCCAGTAGGCCAATCCTCCACAGATGCCTTCCTGCTGTCCACAGGCTGTCATATTTGTGTCTTACGAGTTCTTTCAGAAAGCACATCTTGTAACTATGACCACATAAGGCATAAGCAACAGTGCATTGAAAATAGGTATGGTGGTACCAGCACTCAGGAAGAGGAGACAGAAGGATCCCAGAAGTTCAAGATCAGCCTGGGCTATATATTGAGACCTTGCTTCAAAAGTGGGGGTGGGGGGCAGTGCTGAATACCTTCAGAGAAGAGTGTAAGGGTCAAATTTTTGTCACTGGTTTTAGAACCAGACAGACTGGTTTTAGGACCTTGGCAGGTGAGTTCCCCTCACTGACTTATTTCTGCATCATCAGTTGGGAATAACAATACCTGTCTCATTGCCTATGATCATCAGTGTATATATTGCATATAATGGTCTGACCTACAGCTGGCACTCAATAGCTGACAGCAAGAGTTAATGTCCTCTGTTTTTGTAAGGACAGAGTATACACCATGCCAAAGAAAGTGTCTGCTAGAAACACATCACTCTCAGGTCTCCCTTGTTGCTAGATAAATACTTTTCAGGACTGACAATACCTATGACAATGAAAAAAGCCTTCCCAGAACAAAATACTTGGATCAGGTAGATAGGGCAGTGGCACAATGTCTGTGGGGCAAATTCAAGGTCCTGAGTTCAATTCCTGGTCAAAAAAAACCCCAAAAACCAAAATACCTTTGTAGCTCATGGCAGTCTTTCATTCCCACTAGTAAGCTTTTTCACCTACATTTTTCAGGCATTTCCTGATGTTTCTCTCCAACCACCCCACAAGGGTAACAGGCTGTGACACAGCAGGACCCTAGGGTCAGCCTGCAGGGGCTTAAGTCCCATGTCCACTCAGTTTTAACACTGGGGTCCAAAAAGCAGAACTTGATCTCAAGTGCAAGGTGACAGGGAATGGCTTCAGACATTCAGGTCCCTCCTCTCTACCTTAGAGACTCCACAGCAGGGAATCAGCAATAAGACTCCACGTAAAGTTGTTACCTCCAGCCTCTAGGTTGTCTCTTCTGAGCTGGGGGTCCAACAAGATCCAAGCTCTGTCCATTGCCCCCCAATAAACAGCCACAGTGTTAAAGTCAGGGGTAGCAGTCATGGCCCTCCTCCCCAAGCTTCCAAGTGCTCCTTGGAAAGGATACCCAACAGCGCCACTCAAGAGCACTGTAAGCACCTGGGAGAACTACCTGAGGTCACCATAGCAGCAGCTGGCGTATGATCTAAAAAGATAGCTCAGGGGCCCATATCAACAGTGATACTCCAAGCACACTCCAAGCACATCTTAGGCAATGCTTAACACAGCTTGTGAAATCACCACCATCTCCCCAATTTAAAATAGAAGACACTGGCTCAAAGAATTTAAGGGACTTCCCCAAGGTTATTCATTTGGCTATGAGCTCATGAAAAACTCAGAGAGCCCGAAGATTCAGGGAGAGCAAAACGCAGCTTCCTGAAGTGTGCTCCCCACACTGCGGGAGCTGTAGGTGGAACCTGTCTGACATCTGTTTTCCTAGTTCTCTGGGGAATCAATCTCCACCTTCCTCCCACATTTTCTTTAAACCCTTTCACTCACCCCACCTTGCCAGCACTACAGCCAATAAAGTTGCTGCTCCCACTCCAATTGCTGTTCTCTCCACTCCCTCAAGGCAGTGCCAGCCCTGTGGCCATTTGAGCACCTGCCACCACATAGCAGGCAAACTGTCCCTCACTCGGTCCCTGGCTCACTAGCCTCTGCCCCCAGGAGCCTGGCACACCTCCAGCCTACCTTGATTAACTACTTGTGTCTCAGACTTTCCAAGGGCCAAAGGACTGGACAGGAGCTGGGGACAGCATCAGGATTTGCTGTGTCCAGGACACACCTCCATCCCTGGGCATTCTAAGGGAAAGATTAAATCACTGCTATCTTTGGTCTTTCCATTTACATCTCCCACTCCCAAATTCCTGCTTCTCATCCAAAAGAATCTGGCTCATTTCCCTATTGCAGAAAGGAAGGCAGGGTGCAAGAAGAGCCTGACAGTAAGGCCAAAGAAAGGCAAGGAACCTCAGGCTGCCTGAGGTCCCATGCAAAGCCAAGCTCTGTACACAGAAACTATTGTTTCTGGACAAAGGAGAGACAATACCAATAAGGCTCAGGTGCTTTTTTTGTTTTCTGTTTATTGAGACAGGGTCTTGTTTTGTCCTTCAAGCTGGCCTTGAACTCACTATGTTGCCTAGGCTGGCCTCAAATTCCTCCTGCCTCATCCTCCCAAGTGGTGGGATACAACGGTACACCACCAATACTGGTTTCAGGAGCCTTCTACGTGCTAGATGATCATGTGCCCGCATAGCTACCACACAGCTCTCTACCCCTAATGCATCGTCACTATTTTTCTGCAATCTACATAGTGCAGGCAGTGGATGATAGGGAAAGGGAGCGAAGGCAGGGCCCACACAAGGATCACTCTTCTTGCCTCCAGAAAACTACTTCTCATCCCTACCCATTCTCAGAGCCAGGCTTGCCACAAGGAGCACTGGCACAGGAGAAGTCATGCCTGGCCTTCCACCCTGCCTCCAGGACTCCTCTGGTGTCCTGGGCCTCTGCTTCCATAAATCTAGCAGAGCAATGGGATGTACCTGTGACAGGACTCCTGGGAAGCCCAGTGAGGTCTAGTGCTAGTACTCCTCCCCCAGGAGGTCACACCAGACAAGAGCACAGAGGCCCACCTAGAACAAAGGAAAGTCTGCCTGGGGCCTGGTCTCTAAATAAGAGGGATCTCCAAGGGAAGTGTGGAAACCCACCCCTTCCCATTCTCAGACTGAGGGCATGGGTTTCCACCTGACCCAGCCACAGTGGCAAGGAGAAGGTGGGGGCCAGGGCCAGGATTCTTGGGGACCGGGACCAGCTGGGCTCTCAGCTAGCACACTGTGATCTTCAATAATTCACTTCTCTAAGGCTCGGGATGTAAAATTCTATGACAGTGATAGCTTCACAAGAATGCATTTTACACTGACAAAGGATCTACAGAGTGAGGTACAGGGTTACAGGATAAACCCTGAGGGGACTTGACTGACCTCATCAGATACAAAAGTTACATTTTTTGTTATATAGGTCTTGCTTTAGCTCACTCTTAACCATCTAGCAGAAAAGTATAAAAACGAGGTATATACAATAGTGGATGGCTCTAGTCAACAACTTCTTAGGATAACCCACTATTATTGTGGACTGCTGGACTGTGTTAGAATGTTTTGCTGAATTCAAGCACCTATAATAACTGAATGACAATGGAACGCCTATCTTTGACAGGACTAAACAAAAGGGGGGGGCAGATGCAGGGGAAGAAACATTCTGTGTTTGTATAAACAGTACAGTTAGGATAGATATACAGTGCTTTGGCATAGTTCTATGAGAAGAAATATATGCACTAGTGGTGTTTGGACAGGATATCCTGTCTGCTTCTTGTGCTGTGTATAACCACTGGGAAGATAACAGTGTAAAAAGTGTTAGTTATTATGTACTACAATTCAGCTTTGGAAAAAAAAGGTATGCAGCTACATTCTCTTAATTCATTGATCAGAGACATCTCCTCTAATAGTATTTGTGCATGAAGTATCATGTATGCACCTTGTACAACAGAAGGCCAATACAAAAACAATGTGCAGTGTATAAATTGCTGAATCTGTCCTACTGATTTGATTTAGAACTGTCTCACTGCTATTTGTTCTTCAATAAAAAAAAAAGTTTGCACTTTAGGTATCTTTCTAAGGAAGAAACAATACATCTCAATGTATGTAATATAGCAGATTGTTTTTTTCCCAGAGAATAAGATTTCTGCCTGGGGCCAGGGGGATGGCAGTGGAATAAGTGCTTCCCTGGCAAGTACAAGGGCCTGTGTTCAATCCTGGATTCCACCAGAAAATAAATAAAATAAAATAAAATTTCTGCCTAAAAGTCTTAAAACAAATCATTAGCTCTTACTACTGTAAATGAGAAGCTATACCCTACCTACTCTTGACTATAAAAATAAATAATAATGGCAGAAGGCAATTTTTTTTTGGACATAGTCTCACTACACAGTTCAGACTTGTAATGATCCTTCTGTTTTTAGCCTCCCCAGCAGCTGGGATTACAAGGCATGTGCCACCATGCCCAGACTCCATCACTGGCTCAGCATGCCCCAGGGGTGGGGCTGATGTGTGGCAAGTGGTAATGGAAATGGAACCCCAGTCCCTGCACTTGCCAAAGCAGGTGCTTAGTTGCTGAGCTATCTTGCGGCCTTTTTTTTTTTTTTTAATGGCTGGCTCAGCCAGCCCTGGGGGCAGGGCTGGCGCAGCATGTGGTGCTGGGGATCAAACCTCAGTCCTTGTGCTTGCCTAAGCAGGCATTCTAGACCACTGAGCTACCTTGCTGGCCCCTGCCCTAGAACAACTTTTTAAAGTTTGCTAATGTTAGGTACAAACCCACGAAATCAACCAGACTGATAATTTTTAATTAACAATTCTGCTGCATTCCCCTTTCTTGGATTTCTAGAAATACCTGGAAAGAAATGAAGTGTGTTAAGCACAATGACATACCCCAAAGTCGGGGCATGGAAGGTCACCCAGCAGAAAGGGAGTGGCAGTCACAAGCCTGCCCTGTGTGGCTCAGCACTGAAGCACAACATGGCTCAAGCAGAGGGGGCCGAGGCAGAACTGAGATCAAGTTCTTTTCCCAAGGCCACAGACACACAGGTAAGCCAAGATGCCACTCCTGGGTTCTCCTTTCATACTCTCCTGGCTCACTGCTCTTTCTGACACCAGATGCCATTTCCCTAATCTGTTTAAGGTGACTATTATTAAAAAGTTGAGAAACAACAAACTAAGAAAATACATAGAGCTAAAAAAAAATACATAGACCTATTTCTACCTCAGGGGGAGTAGTTTTACAAATATGCAGTCACTCCATCATGTGGATTAGGCAGTAAACACTGCCAAATAGTCTCTACTTTCATAGATATACATATTCTACTTTCAAAGACTTAAAATTTCCACAAGCTCCAGCACAGTGGTACACACCTACATTCCCTCCACTAAGGGGGGCTGAGGCAGGAGGATAACAAATTTGGGTTCAGCCTGAGAAATTTAGTAACTCAGCAAGACCCTGTCTCAAACAAGGGCTAGGATGCAGATCCTGTGCAAAGGCCCTGAGTTCAAGTATAGGGGTCCCAGAATTTCCAGGGGCAGTTGAGACACTAGAAGACAAAGACTAGCATACAAGCTCCCTCAGAACCCAGCTCATCCATGGTGTCTCCACACTGTCTCCTGCATGGGGCTGGCTGCAGTGCACAGCCAAGGTGGAAGGGAGCAAGGTCTGAGAATGAACAGGACAGCTGGTCCCAGTGTGCCTTGTTTCCTGGCTCAGCATTTTCTCATTTTCCAAACCCAACTCCTCTATGTGAAATGGATGAAAAAGGCCTCTTACTAGAATACAGACTGTCCCAGTGGGTATGACCACTTCCTTTAGTGAGGTATTAGGAACATGGAGGCTCCTATTCCTCTGGGGTAGGTAGGTGCACAGATGCTGGAGGGCCATACATTCACTACAGCAGACTTTCATTTGTATGAGACAGAGGAGATTCTGGTTTGTACAAATAAACAGAAGCAGATGGCCAAGGGCAGTCTTTAAAAACAAAGCTGAAAAGCTCTGACATAGTAGGAAATCAGCCTTGACCATCTACCATTAATACCACATAGTATGTCCTTACAGCCCTTTCCTCAAATGTGCTCCATTAGAAGCCCCTGAAAGAGTGACCAAGACATAGGACCCTGGTGGATGTGTCTGTGAAACATTCATTCTCTGCGTACAGCTGGCTCTGCCTCACCCAACCTTTAAATGAAGTCAGCAATCCATGTGCATGCACACGTATGCATGTATGTACATGCAACTCAGGAACAGTTAATATCCTGGCACCCACCCATGTACTCATTTTTTTTCCTCATTGTTCCACAGCCACACTTGGGACATAGTTGGCCCTCTATAAACAATGAATTCCTCAGGCCATCAGGGTACTTGCTCCAGCAGGAGATCCTAAGCAGCTTTTCTCCTGTATCTCCACATATATTGAGAACCTTGGTGTGCACAGATTAGGAATATTGTAATGGCCATCTAGGAATTCAGGTCTATACACAACCGGCCCTTCATAAGAATACAACCTGACTTCAGATCTGCACGATGAGCAACTATAATCTATAAACTTCTCACAAAATAATGCCCAGTGTGCTGCCAACAGATGTGTTGTAAATAATGCCCAGTGTGCTGCCAACAGATGTGTTGTAAGCCTGAAAGGTGGCACCCCATGGCATGCTTGAATTCCACGTGCATGGGGAAAATACAACACAGCTATAGGTAGGTGCAGTACAGTACAGATTTTGGGGAAAAACCTGTTGAAAATATTAAATATTAAATGATGTAAAACCCCTCAAGAACCCCTTGGGAACTTTGGGGGCCCACACTAATTCTACCCAAAATTGCCTTCACAATCCTAGGCAAGTCCCTTCTATACTGTAAAACTGGAAGGAAATCAAATTCTAAAGTCCTTAAGCATCACATCAAATCCATGGCCATAATGCACATGACCAGAGCTTGCTTATTTAAGCTGCAAGGTCTACTTATTTATTTTTTTTAATGCATTTGGTACAGAGTCTCACTATACAGTTCAGACTCATAGCAATCCTCCTGTTTTCAGCCTCCGCAGTACTGGGATTTCAGGCATGCACCACCATGCCTACCTGGTCTCAGTGGCCGGCTCAGCATGCCTGGGGGTGGGGACCGGTGCAACATGTGGTGTTTGGTCACCTGAGCTATCTCACCTGTCCTCTGCAGGGTCTACTTATATCAGATCAATCATCCCACAAGACACGATGCCTTCTCTTTTAAGTAAACTGTAGGCTATGGTCCTTTAAATTTCTCCAGTAAGAATGATTCATCTCAGCTCCCAGGAATGTCTAAATGTAAGATTCTGGAACCTTCTTTCAGATTATTGTTACTTAAATGTTCAATTTCTCTCAAAGGCCTCCTCCAGTAAAACACAGCCAATACATTAGGGTATTATGCTTCCCACAAACATTTCACAACCTAAAAAGCAACTTACCTGATGGAAGTCTAGGCATGTGGATCAAATAAGATATACAAAGGCCCATGGAAACATGCTGAGCACTGCTATTTACCAGGAATTACAAATTAAACTGAATCATATTCCATCACACATCCACTACAGTGGCAAAGGGGGCTGATAGTAGCAGCTGTTATAAGGATGTGAAGGGACCACAATCCATACACTGTTAGTATAAATAAAAATCTATAGCCACTCCAGAGGACAGTATGGCAGTCTCTTACAAAGTGACATACTCTTAAGCACACAATAATCCCAGCAAGCCCATTTCCAGGTACCAAAGTCAGAAACTGAAACACTTGTTTACACAAAGCTCTGGACTCATATTCATAGCAGCTCTACTCATGATGCCAGCAATGCATGAAAACCCAGATGCTCACCACTTGAACTAGTAACAAATAATTATGGTTTGTTTATCCATATTGGAAGAGCAATCAGAAAATAATCAATGTCTAAGCACACCGAAAAACAGATAAGTGATGCTACAAAAGGTCATGTGCCATTGAATTCCACCCACTCAAAATCCTAAAGCAGGTGAATAAACCTATAATGATAGCAGATTAGTGACTATCAGGGCAGGAAGGGGGACAGACCAGCTGCAGAGGGGCAGAGGGCACTTCTGAGATGGTCTCTCTGCTATATTCTGATGACCCAAGGGTGCATAAGATGATACCCATGACAAAACTCACTAAGTACACACTTAAAACCAGCGAACTTTACTGCATGTAGAGCATACCCCAATAAAGCTGATTTTGAAAACAGTTTTAAAACTATGCCTTTTGTTTCTCTGGAACCTCAGAATAGGGGGGCCAAGAACAGTGGAGGAGCCTTCTGAGGGCTGGAGTGAGCTAGAAAGTTAAGACACCTGCATTGGACCTGTGCACTATCAGCATGGATCCTAACTCCTTGCGGTCTCCCAACAGCCTTTCAGCTACCCTTCCTACATTTCAATCATCTGCCAATTACTTTTGAGTGTTGTCTTGTCTATCTGGTTACTTAAGCTCCAGCACAGTTACAACAATGACGCCTCAGGCACCCGCTGGCCCTGTCTGGGCCCACTGACCCTTCCCACTGCGACATACTTGACCCATTTACATCAGCTCATTAAGGGCTTTCTTGGCACTTAGGGGACCCTGCTTCAGCGATTCCCACAGGGAAAGTTTTTCACATAGCAAACTCTTTAATACTCTTAACTTGTCTAGTCAATACATCCTAAGCACATCTGATTTATTACCAAAAACTGATGGCAGAAAGTCAATGATTTACAGATGATGATTTTAGCATAATCTGTTTTTCCTGTAAGAAAAGAGAAATTGAGCAGTCTGGCACACTTCCTGTTCTGAAGCTCTTTTCAGTTTGCCTCAGGCTTGTCCCTGGTCCTGCCCACACTGCCAACAAACCCCATAGCAATCTATCTAGCTCCTTCCACAACAGGCAGCTGCTAAGTCTCCCACTTGCTCCACTGGCCACACCTCATCTCAAGCACTAACTCCATGACGGGCCCCCAGGTCCCTAAGAATTCAATGAGGCTGATTCCACCACTGCCCCTTTTACATGGTCACTGAATCCCAGCCCACTACGGCTCAAGCAATTCTCTCAGCTTCCTAGGGTGCTGAGATTGCAGGTGCATGCCACCATGCCTGGCATACACATTATTCTGTACTCATGAAACATAAAATCTGCTCAGTGTGCACACTGTCTGAGCAGGGGCTGAGACCTGTGTAGCAAGCAGCCCAATTCCCAAGGTCTGAACACCACTGAGGGCAGAGACCCTGAGGGCAGGTACACATGGAGTGAGGGACAGCAGGGGTTTTCCAGGGCTCAGAAAAGCCTCATCCCAGCATCTCAGCCCACTTCTTTATAAAATGAGCAGCAGGGGAGCCCACAGGCCACCTCATCTCACGGTAGAAATTCCTGCAATGACATAGTCTTTGGGCTGGTCTTTCTTTCCCACTCCTCACAAACTTTCTTCACCTTCCACACTGTTCCTACCAGCTCATTCCTGAAACAACCTATGGGTCTTTATAGGCAGTGTTTTTCTTGACTCTCATCCCTATCTTCAATACAACTCCCACTTCATCCTCTAGAACCTCCAAACCTTCTTCAGAGAGCCCTCTGCACCCTGTGAGCTCCCCATGCCCTGTGTCAGTTTAAATCTGCATCGCTCCTACTGGCCTATGGGGGCCACACCGCATTCCAGCCCCATGGCCTTTTCCCTTTAACCAGGTTAAGTATCCATCCCACGATACACTGTGCTGGATGACTCGGTCCTTGAGCCTTCAGCCGGCATTTGCTTCTCTGAGCACTCTCTGTTCTTCACCATGTCTGACTGTGCAGGCCAAATGATGCACTCTCACCTTCTCTGGGAAAACATTTTACCTCTTCAAAGTTCCTTGAGTACTGACTGGTCCAAGGGCCCAGGCATGCCCATAGATCCAGGCCTGGCATCCACTTCATCTCCATGTCACACATGGCACAGTGCCAGACAAGCCCTAAGAGTTCCAGAAATGACAGCACAATTATCCTGACTTATATGTAGTGCATGCCTAGAATAAAGTCTGTGGTCAAAGGCCACTCCCTGTGCTAGCAAAGATTACCACATGTGATTATTGTCACACACCTACTGTTGACAGAGTTTTATTTTAAAAGCATTAAATGCCCACTTTGAAGCTAAAACTGAGGAGTTGCTACCCCCAAGGAGATCATGCATATGAATTTAGCTTTAAAACAACCTACACAGAGCCATGGTGGTCATTTACACCTTTTTTTAAAGGGTGAAAGTGAGGCTCAAAGGAGTAAGCAAACTTTCCAAATAGCAATATAGATAGTATGGAGAGGTTCTGATGTAAACCTAGAATGGAACTAAATCTTACTCTCTGTGCATTCCAGTGTGTGACCTTCTCACGACTCAGAGAGGGCTCCTTTTTTACAGGTCCACTGCAAGACCAGACTGAAACAAAACTCTGCAACCTTTGTAGAGTGTAGGACAACCCCTCGCTCACCAAGTTTACAGGGACTTTTGCAGTACCCTCCAAAGAGCCCCTCCTCCCAGAAGTGGCAGTACATCCAGTGCCACTTGGCTGCCTAGAAATGCCTGCCTGCACAGGAGCAAGCATGCCTCCTGTAGGTGCTGGCAGCTGCTATGACCTTATCTGCTCTATCCTGCTAAACCACTGACACAAAGTCCACAAAGTGATTCAGACTGTCATTTCCTTTGCAAGAACTGTCCCTGTGACCCCAACAAGACCTTTCCTCCAGGACAATCTTGTCAAGCTCCCAGAGTGCTTGTGACACTGATTCTGTCGAATCAGCCTTTGAATCCCCTCAAATTATTCCACCTGAACAGAGGACAAGCCCAAATTCCATTCAAGGGTATAAATGTGCAAGCACTAGACACCACAGCCCTCCCAGAAACGAAAGCTGCTGCACAGGGAAAGCTGTACTCTTGGAGATGGGAGGGCAGAATGGGGCTGGAGGGAAGAGGTAAGGGCAGAGCCAAGCCACACACCTCAGACACAACAGGTCACTCTGATCCCCTGCACACCTAATGTCCTTACCTAGTAGTCCTGAGGATACAGAGCAAAGCATGAGGTCACTGGTGCAGAGCAAAGAAAGCCACCAGAGTTAAGCAGGACCTGAGGAGGCCAAGGGCCAGCCTGGTTCAGCACTAACTGGCACAGGGCCTTAACCGATGGACAACTTCATGGCATCTGCACAGGCCTGTCCACCAAACGTGCAATCTGTCCAGCAGGTGCTAAAACTAGACCTCCTCTACACCTAAATTCTAGTAGTCTGAAATGGAAAGAGCAGGTGGCATTCCCAAACACACAAGAATGCATTATTTAACCCAAAGAGTGTCTCTGGATTTGGAGCTCTGACACACATGAGGCCCAGACCCAGGTACAAGACTGGGGTCCCCAGCTTGGAAGAATATATTCACCTAACTGAATATGCAACCTACTTGTCCAGCAGCTAAGAAAATTTACCAAGCAACTGACAGGCAGATGTGAGTGAAACTCGTGCAAAACAAAGAACAAGGAGAACTGATTCCAAGTGAGGTAGTGAATACCTGTCAGCCCAGCACTCAGGAGACTGAGGCAGGAGGATCACTGATTTTAAAGCCAGCCTGGACTACAAAGTACGTTCAAGGCCAGTCCAAATTACACAGTGAAATCCTATCTCAAAAAGACAAAAAATAAAATAAAATAAAATGGACAGATGGCCATCCCAGCGAGACCTAAAACTGCTGACTCCAGTCTTATCTAAGTAGTGATCTGATAGACCGGGAAGGCCCACTGGTCACCCCTTCATATACAGAATAAGGGTCTGAGAGTCAAACAAAAAACAACTTCCAATGGACTACCCAATAAGTAGATGGCAGGAATGACCAAGATTCATACCTAAGAATCAGTTTCTCCATATTCAGTATTTCTTCCTGTACCTGAAAAAGGAAAAGCTACACATTCATGAATTATTTGGGAGAAATTACACCAAAACAGGTAAGGGTTTTTTAAAAAAACACTTTTGTTAGAAATCCCAGAGAAAGCAAGTTTACATTTTCTTGCCTTACTAAAAAGAGAATGCTGATTTTATTTTGCCCCAACACTCAGGATCGACAGACACACTGAGGATTCTCCTGCAGAAAGCCCACTAGCTTGGTCTTGCTGTTAGAGCACAGAACTGCCAGCTCTGTGGTGCTTGCCTGCTGTGCTACCTGCCATTTCTCATTGCCATCAACAGAGTTTCCCCCATTGGCTGCAAATTCACCTCTCGTCTGGCTGAGAGTCTAGGGAAGCTGAGTTTGGAGGCCTCTCCTATGACTTCCAGGTCCTGGGTTTGTTCCAGATGGCTGAGGATGCTAAGAGGCTGACCTCTGGATAAGTGGAGCATAATAAAACCTAAGAGCTGGGAGGATAAATGCTAAAGAGGTTATCAGAGCATGTTTGTACAGATGGAAGTGGGGAACAGGGCCAGAAAATGACTGTTTTCTGGACCCACCAAATTTATCATCAGATTTTAAACCTAAGAGACATGGAATCCAGAATAAATAACCTACTAAGGGCCAAGAACTATTAGTCACACGCAGAAATGGTATGCACAGTTCCATATGCTGTTTCATTTCATTTAAGACGTGGTACCATTCCCAAATCTCAGTCTGAGGTATCTGAAAATCAGAGGACATGTGAGCCAGTGAGTAGTCAAGGTGGGACCTGAATCCTGGAACATGAACTCCAGGGCACATCCATGCTCCTTCCACTAAACTACGGTACATTTTCTAACAGATGCTGCAGCAAATCCAGTGAAGCACTCAAATCAAAATGCTGAGCTACAGACAAGCAGCACATGAGGTAGTAAGGTCCTGAGGCCAATATCCTATTAGCAGGCAAATTGCTAAACTGATTTGCCTCCTGCAAATGAGGACAGCAGACTGTCTGAGACTCCCTAGGCATCTGTGCGCAAGAGTGATCCAAGATGGTGGTTCCCAGGTGAAGGGCATGGTGGCCTCCTTAATTGAGGGGCAAAGAGCTCATCCTTATCAGGCTGCAGCTGCTGCAACCCCAGTACCTGATCTGTGCAGCTGGTACCTCAGAACCTGTGAGCAGACACACTGCTGTCAGCCAATGGATACATCTTCCCAAATAAGAGTATTTCTGGGCAATTTTCTAACACTATCTCCCAAGGTGTACAAGCCATAAAAATCACTTCCTGGGATTCTGTGAACAGAAAAGCCAGGCTGGGCTGACTGTTCTGGATGTGGGTAAGAATCAGGGCAACAAGAAGAAGAAAAGCAAGACATTAAATAAAACTGGACTGAAGACATTTAATGGGACTCGGGACTCTAAACACAGGATGAAATCTTACATGGGGGTTGGGGAGATGGCTCAGTAGAATAAGCACTTCCTTGGCAAGTGTAAAGGTCTGAGTTCAATCCCCAGTTCCGCAAAAAAAAAAGAAATCTTACCTAAACCTGAGTGATTAAAATCTCACAGAGCCAGGCATAGTAGCCTACATCTACAAGCCAAGCCTGGACAACTTCATGACTTAACAACATCCTGCCTCAAAATTAAAAACTAAAAACAATTTTTTAAATTCTCAACAGTTTACTTGCTTAATGTAGTGGATGAAATTAAAGTTACATCAAATTACAAGCTCTCTTATTTAAAAATTTATTTCTTCCTCTCTCTCTCTCTTTCTCTCTCTCTCTCTCTCTCTCTCTCTCTCTCTCTCTCTCTCTCTCTCTGTCTCTCTCTCTCTCTCTTTCCCCTGTCTCAGCCATGGTTCCAGGGCTGGCACAGCAGGTGGTACTAGGGATCGAATCTGGGTCCTTGTGCTTTCCAGGCAGGCACTTAGACCACCAAGCTATCTCCCCAGCCCAAGCTTTCCTATTTCAAATGTTGTTCTTAAAAAATTTATAAACACAGCATTGCACTGAACATTGCCATACACCTGTAATCCCAGCACCTAGGATTGCTAAGAGTTCAAGGCTAGCCTGGACTATATAGTGAGAATCACCTGCCTCAAAAATCAAAAAACAAATACAGAGTTGCCCCCAAACTAAGCATATGAGGACAGAGAAGCACCAAGCCAAGTCTTTTTTTGATATTGGGTATTGAACTCAGGACTTTGCACTTGCCAGGTAGGTGCTGCACCACTGAGCTCTATCACCTGTCCCTAGGGGTCTTGAGACCTTCTGCCATCCAACCTAGCACTGCTTCCCCAGGCAAGGCAACACTATGCATCTATTCCTTTAAATTTAAATAACTATACCTTACTCTGGATGCTGTTTTTTAAGGTTTTATTACATAATTAAATGTGGCATTTCATCACACATGGTGGCACATGTCTGTAATCTCTGCATTCTGGGACAGAAGGATCATAATTCCCAGCCCAGGCTGAGTGATTCTGCAAGACTTTGCCTCAAATAAAAAAGTTTTAAAATAGAGGGAAGAGTCAGGATGTAGCTCTGTACACAGACCTTGGTTATCTCCCCAGTATGATACTCCACAAAAAAGTGGTGCACCTGGGCCCCAACTTCAACCACAATCAAACATTCACTATGTCACAGGCCTTATCCCTGCCTGGCACTGGAGATCTACAAGGGAATGATGAAGTCTTTGGGAGTATCAGCCACTGTTGCGCTGGCGATAAGCACGTGGCATATAACACAGACAGAAAGGACACAATGGAGCAGGACACTACCTCCCATGAGGCCCAGTGGGACCCTCAGCGGCAGGTCCTCACTGACTACACAGTGCATGCGGTCAGGGGAGTCAGGAAGACGGGCCTGAGGCACGCGCATACACACACAGGAGACTTGGAAACTGAATGTTGGTTACAGAGGGAGCTGTTACCACTTGGAGAAATTACCAAAAATAAATGTATGACTAATCTTTCAGGGTTTGTTTTTGCAAACACTCCATGCCCAGCACAGTGAATGGGCCCAAAGAAGCATAGACAAATCAACAGGCTGTGCTGGCTGCTAGCCCAGCCCCCAGCCCACCCTGGGGCCCAAGGTCAGCAGCAACAGCTCAGAAAAACACCCTCCTCAGGAGGGGAGGGGAGGGGAGGGGAGACCCTCCTCAACTGGCTATGGCAGTTGCAGGGATAAGGCCTGTGACATAGTGAATGTTTGGTTGTGGTTGAAGTTGGGGCCCAGGTGCACCAATTTTTTGTGGAGTATCATACTGGGGAGATAACCCAGGTCTGTGTACAGAGCTACATCCTGACTGACATGCTTCCATCCCAGTGCTCAAGAGGCTGAGGCAAGAAGTTCACTGAAAGTCTGAAGCCAGCCTGGATACATGGCGAGACCCAGTTTCAGAAATTAAATAAGTAAAATTAAAATAAAATACCTAACACATGGTGGAACATGCCTCTAATCCCAGCACTCAGGAAGCTGAGGAAAGATCACTGTGGATTTGAGGTCCACCTGGGCTCAAAAGTGAGTTCAAGGCTAGCAGTGTCTGGCCTTGCATAGTGAAAGCCTGTCTCAAAAAGGTAAAAGAATTTTATTTATAAAAAATAAATAAATAACTAGCACCCTCCTTCAACAGCACCTGGACCAGGTCTGGCATGGGAGGAGCTCTCTGCTCCCTGTATCTAGTCAAGCCCTGACCCTGACATCTCTGTGGACAACACTGGACCACACTGTTAGGAAGTGGAACAAACCATCTTTTTTTTTTTTTTTTCCAGTACCGGGGATTGAACTCAGAACCCTTTGCTTGCCAGGCAAGCACTTATTCTACTGAGCTATCTCCCAGCACTGGCCTACACTGTTAGAATGACCACTGTATATGAGCACCAGCCGTGTACCAGGCTTGCATCACTGAACCCAGTGTCCCCCTATGCCATGCAACCCTACAGAGAGGCTCACAGCCCAACCTGCCCCCAGCCACACCACCCACACACAGGCCTGTCTGACTACTTTTCATATTGTGGGGTGGGGGAACTCAATTAATGCTAACTAAGCACACTACCAAGACACCCTGTAAAGCCATTTTTCTCTGCAGAAAGGGTGAGTGACCAAGACTAGGCCATCATCTCATGAGGTTTCAGAAAGGATCCAGGGAAAATGTTTAGCTTTCTATAGCACATCTCTGTATTGTGCTGTAAACATATACATGTTTGTGCACATGTGGGCACAAGGAATCCACTGCTGGCTCTCATATAATAAACACTCCTGTGGGTACATGGCACAGTATTCTCAGGCCCGTGTCACAGAGCCAAGCAGCCCTCATCAGTGACTTCTAGAAGCTTTCTTTGAGTGCTCCTCAAATCAGCGTGGCCTCTCAAGTGAGTGTTGGCTGTGTGGCATCTCAACAATGGGAACTGTGTGTTCTCATAGCATAAAATCTTGTTTGGAGATTCTATAGCCCTTGCTTTGCCTGTGCAGAATAATATCCACTTGCTTTCCCAAAGGCAAGCATATCACTTTAACCCTAATCTTAGTGGCTCTTTAAGATTTGAATAAATCTTAATTCTCTTAATGAAGGACTTACTGTAAAGTAACTTTTACACTACTAAAGAAAACATCTATCTACCTACCTACTCACCTACCTACCCACCTACCTACCATCTGGACATATATACCTACCTTCATAAATGCTAACTCTCTCTCTCTCTCTCTCTCTCTCTCTCTCTCTCTCTCTCTCACACACACACACACACGCACACACACAACTTCTCATACTGGGGAAAGTCAAAAACCTCTGACCACTTGACTTCCTAAATGCATGGATCTGTCCCTCACAATTCACTGTGAGCCTTGAAAGACACAGATGGCATAATAAGTAATCAAACTGCCTGATGAATGAGTGAAGGAATGAATGCATACCAGAGCGACCAGATATGCTAGTTCTGCTTCAGATTAATTCAAGTAGAAACAAAACAACCTGCAGCTTCCAAGTGGACATGCTACCTCATTCTGCAGCCCACACCTACCTGTAAAACAGTTATGCTTTTGATCTTCCATCAGCCTAAATCTGGGAAGTATTTTAATTAAACTCATCTGCATGACAGACACTAGAGCAGATGCTTTTAAGCAAAGTAGTATTTGCCAGATATTCAAGTGATTTAGTCAGACTTTTCATGTGAGTCCCTAAACCAGTAGTGATTAGATTTGTATATAAAAATGTACAATACATGAGGCCGGGGAGATAGCTCAGTAGAATAAGTACTTGCCTGGCAAGAGCAAGGGCCTGAGTTCAATCCCGGGTTCTGAAAAAAAAGTACAACACATGAAATTCATCAGGGCAAACCTTTCCTATTCTTGGAAACCTAAGTACAAAACCTTTGTGAATCCATGTGCCTTCTTGCAACAAGGCTTAAAGCTATCATTCAGAGTGGCCCCAACTAAAGAAAGTACAAAGCCACTTATGCCTTTTTTTTCAATAAAAATTTGTTCTGTGTTGTTTGTCATGGGCCTTTGCTACATGCATGCAGATACACAGGAAGGTCTTATTCCTTCCTATGTGTTATCTTACCTGCAATCGCCACACAGGCAAAACCTATCTCCCAGCATTGTGCTGCCCAGAGAGGGTAATTTTTCTCCATATGAGGAAAAAAAATTCTGTTGGAGCCATAAAAGAAACAGAGGGGGTCAGGGAGATGGTTCAGTAGAATAAGTCTTTGCGTGGCAAGTGCAAGGGCCCGAGTTTAATCCTCAGTTCCACACACACAAAAAAGAAAAAGAAACAGAAAGGGCAATAAAACAGTGATAGCTCTAGATCTTCTCCTGTGTCTCTTTTGTATTAAAGTGAGACAGGCGCTTTCACACATACTTCAAACAGTGACCTACCTGGCCAACTGCCATTCTCCCCACAGCTTGGGAACAAGGACTGAGAGAACAAAATTGTGCTGTGCTAGGACAAGTCATTCCCTGCAGCCAGGCTGAAGGATGCCAAGTGTCCATGGATGCTGAGCAGAACACACTGTGGCACCTAGGTCCCAAGATGTGACCCAAGATGCAGATCACCAGAGGTTACTATGCACCTTGGTGCATTTATTTAACAAACCATCACACACACACACCCCCCACACACACATGATTTTTGTGAAGCACCTATCAGTTTCACCTCCTCTGTTCACATAAGGAAGCTAGGTAAAGCTAAAAATAGCTAAGCACTTTTGCCCAGGACAAAGCCACCAAACAGTACAAACAGATTTGAAGTCTCCAAGTGTTCATCAGTTATCTAATATGCTCCTCTAAGCAAACTACATTGAACCTAACACACGTAGCCAGGAACCCTTCTACCTACCAAGGCTTTAGCCCTCTTTCTGCCTATTGGATCAGAATGTCTTTCCCTTCCCTCTGCTTCCTACCCTAGATTTAGTACATGCCTGGCACACAGTAGTTACTTAGCATGTGTTGGCTGAATTGCAAATATACAGCTCTGCAATGGGAAAACTACAGTGTATTTTTTTCTTGGCATGAGCTTTAACTTATATCAACTGACTTCATGCTCACCTACAGATGTATGCCTACTAGACTCCAACTATGTATAACACCATCATCACTCACCACATGGAGATGCAGAGGGATAATACTCACCAGAGAACAATCACAGAGAATGAATGTTTCACATGCATCACAATTCAACCAAATTTCTACAACATCCCTATTTAACATCCTCAAAATATCTCCCTGGATAGGAAGATGGCTGAATTAAGAAAGAAGACTGGCATCCTAAAAGATATACGTGAGAACTCAGAATATTTCACTTTGGAATACTTTGCCTGATATTAAGATATTTCTGTAAAAGTTTGTCTATGTTGTCTGAAGAAATTATTTGCTTTTCCCATTTGGACTCAATTCCTTTCCATAAGCTGTCCATAAACAGAGCCGCTTTTCACAAGCTCTGGAGTCTTGGGAAATTTACCTAACTTCTATCAAAATCTATAAAAACAAGGCTGCCACTCCTGAAAAAACTGGGTGCCACTATTATAACAGAAAATGCCCACCCTCTCCCTCAGCCAGTACACTTCAGCTTCTTAGTTGCCCAGGTGACAGTTCCTATTCCAGGTCTAGAAAGGGCTGGTTGGGACCGGGAAGATGGCTCAGTAGAATAAGCATTTGCCTGGCAAGTATGAGGGCCTGAGTTCAATCCCCGGTTCTGAAAAAAACAAAAGGGCTGGTCACTGTCATGCACAGCTGATCACTATGATGCTCACTGTATATCCCATCCCTCATTGACAAGCAATTTTGCCTCTGTACTTCCTGCCTGCTAATCTCATATAAGCCCTAGACCACCAGAGATCAAGGCCTGAAATTCCAGGAATGATCCCCATCAGGGCCTGTCAGTGTAAAAAAACTATGCCTCAAATCCTAGGTGTCATTTCAGTTTCTGCTTAACATTTCACTATGAGACAAAATAGCTGGCACGCAAATATTGCTCACTTAATGTTAAAGGAAATGGAATCAGCTTCTCTTACTTACCTCCTAAGATGCAGGACCATAACTTCCTCATTTCATTTGTGAAATGGTGGAACAGTGCTCTACACCTTTGATTTTGTTGGAAATTAATCAAGTCAGACATCTGACACGCAGTGCAGGTTATAATGGGTTGAATGCTATTCTCCCTCCCCCCACCACACATTTCACTTTACCCAGAACTCAATGAAAGTATGTCGACAGTTAAACAGATCAGACCCATAGGTGAGTACTTGTATGCAGTAGCTGCTGTTGGAAATTCTACATGTACAATATACCTGAAGGGCAGAACAGCTAATTTCTATATCCCAGCATGACACGAAAATCTGTGCTTACCCGACACATAAGGCCTCCACAGCCAAGAAGAGCTGTGGCCTTCAAAATTCAATGTAATGCACCATACTAACAAGCTAAAAAGGGAAAGCCATATGGTCATCTCAGTTGGTGCAGAAAAAGCATCTAAGGAAATCAAACACCCATTCACGACAAAACACAGGCAAGTAGCAACAGGAAGTACCTTCCATGAGGTACCCGAGAGCTGGGTGGTTAGAATAGTAAGCCATGAAGACTAGTGGGGAGAAAGGCAGGTTGCTCTCTACCCACACTGCCCCAGGATCCTCACCTGGACAAAACCAGCAAGAGACAGAAACACAAACAGACTGGGAGAGAAAGAGTTAAACTTAGTGCTTGGAGAGGATGTGATCATCTATGTGGAAAGTGCTAAGCAATCTACAAAAAACGCAAAATCCTCCAATGAATAAGACCAGCAAGGGGGCATTCTGGGGAGATGGAAGCATCTACCATATACCACAATTGTGACCAGAGTTCATCAAAGGATACTCCAAAAACCGTACCATCATGAAGCTGACCAAGTAAGGCAAGAAGTGCCCTAGCACTCGCACACCAGCAGGCTGCACCTGGCTAGCGCTGAATTTGCATCTGCTACACATCAGGAGCTGGGGTGCCCCCTCCTTAGGAGAGAGCTGGAAAGCCAAAAAGGTCTTCAGGAACCATGTTTCAGTAACATTAGGAAGGAAACAGTATCCACAGGAGCTGAGTGACCATGACCAGGACTCCACAGCAAACTGTGTACAGGTTGTGGAGAGGCAAAGGACAGATGTTTAGAAGCTCCAACAATGTTAGAACTGAAGCTGCCAAATATGAAAATGCCCTCTGGTATTACAGAAAAAGAAACTGAGACCTCCCAGAGAGGAAGTGGCTTATCCAAGCTAACTTAAAATTTCTACCAAGGATCAGAGTGATGAGTTTTTCAAAATAGGATAAATGCTAAGAAGCAGTATATAACTGAATATGTGACTGATACACATGAATAATAAGCAGATGCACATGGAAACTCATGAAGCTTCTGGCTAGGAACTGTCCTAGGAAATACTGCAAATTGGATCCCAATCGCAGAACTATGGTTCTTCCTACATTGAGCTACTCCCACTGTGGAAGGGGAAACCACAGTGCATGTTGAGACGCCCTGCCCATAGACCATACACCTCACCTGTGACACCAGAACTACATATACTCCCACTTCTACCCCAAACAGGTACAACGTTCCATCTGTAGATCCACCTGTATAAGAGGAGCATCTCACTGTCTTTCTCAAGATACCCACGGTGCCCATCAAAGGAAGAAAGTACAGACTTCACAGTCAGCAAAGCCCCAGACCACACCAGACAAGAAGCCCAGTCTCTCTCACTGACTCACTCTTGCTCTGCTGGTGGCTCACAGACTTGCCTTCCAACTGGACAGCTGAGAAACCAAGTGATGGCTCACTTACAGAATCATCCAAATTTCTGCCAAAGCATCAAGTGTTATTTCTAAAACTCATAGTACAAAGGAGAAACATTCTACTTCAGGCTCCAAGAGTTGTGGCCCTACTCAGACATCTCCATTTTCACTTACTTTTGAAAAGCAAAAATTCAAAAACAATATTACCATTGAAGTATTCATAAAATGCAGATTTTCTCCCTCTATTTTAAAGCTTTTACCCACTCAGGTCAGAAACAATTTCCTGGATTTCCAACTCTTCCTCTGGCCCCACCGTCAAAAGTGGTCCAATCTGTCCCTCCCTCCTGCCTCCAACCCCAAGCTACCACTCAGTCAGCTGCCCACCTCCAGGACCCACCTGTCTGCCATCCTAAAGCAAATAAAGCTTGGGGCAGAATAAGCTAAGGGCAGAATATTAATCAAGAAATAAACCAGTGGTCAGCATACTCTCAGAAGAAAATAAATCTCTCCCTTGGCACAGGAAAAGGCAAAGAAAAACAAGCGGGGATAGGACTGTAGGTGTGATAGAAATTAATTATAGCTTCAAATCTTAAGAGGCTAAAAAAGTAAAATGCATTATATCTCCTATACACACACACACACACACACACACACACACACCCTGTATACACAATATACATTCAATAATGGAGGTAAGAGTCACTTTTCAACTTTTAAAAGTCTATCTATCTTTAGTTCTCCAGTAAAGTCCTTTTAATGAACACTGAATAATTTTATATAGATGTTATAAAATTAGATTCAGCTTTTTATATCAACAGTAAGGCAGTTTTAACACTAAAGTAAAATCCCAAAACACACTCCCCAAAAGAGTACATTTAGCTTTGCCACCATAGAGGTTAAAAGGTAGAAAAGAATACAGGCAGATAAGAGCACTCAGGAAGTTTACTAAAGAGGTCAGCATCTTCACGAAACTCTTTGAAGACCTCCAGGCACTTAAGCCATCCCAGTGGTCTGAATCCTAACTTCTACTTCCTGGTAATTGATTTTCTATAAACTTCACCTTATGAAAATTTCCAAATCATCTTCACCCTACCCAATTTAAAAAGATACCCAAGCCAGGGATATAGTTCAGCGGCACAGTGCCTGCCTGACAAGCTCAAGGTCCTGAGTTCAATTCCCAGTACCAAAAAATAATTATAAAATGAAAAGAAACTCAGGCCCCTAAGACCCACTCCTTTCCCCAGGGACCTGGAGCAGGAGCAGTTAAGGTATACAAATACCCCTAGTACTCCAGCCACTCTCCCATCTGGTGCTTTCCAAGGCAGGACAAATGACAGAGGCAGTGGCAGACATGCTCCTGGGTCACTGGGGATGTTCAGTGGCAGCCCAGGCACAGCATGCAGAAGTCCCAGTGAAACACCTTACCCAGCTGACTGCTCTGCTCCTGCCCATTCCACTGTCCTTGCCAACCATAGGAAGCCACCACCAGCATCATCCCAAGGTGGTTCACCAGGTCCCACTGCTAGGGCACCCTTGGGCTCAGAGAAGCTGACAAAACTGCCTCTTTCCTCAGTGTCCCTGTTGGGCCATGCTGCCCATTCTGCCACCCAAATGAGCCCAAATCAGAATGGCTGGCCACCAGCTGCTCCCTAGTGCCAACAACATAGCACTGCCTCTCCTGCCAGTGCCCAAGGCTCCAGCCCTCAGGCCCTCCTCTCTTCCTCCTCTTCTGTGACTGTACTGCTCCCCCCACATCATAATGTTCAGTGCTTCCACTGAGTCTGCCCAGAGCCTTTGCCAGTATGAGCGACACACTGATGAGAAGAGAAAAATAACAGCAAGCTGTGGGCTAAATCAAAGCCAGAAGAAAGACAGGACTGGCTTTCTACTCTTTCCACTCTGTCTCAGAGGCAAAGTCGCTCTGGCTGCTTTGCCCAGGGAAGGCTCAGAAAGCAACTCTGCCCACAAGCATCAGGCCCAGGGGACCACCAACACCACCCTGGTCCACCAAGGCCAGGCCATCTGCATGATTTGGAAGGTCATCTCAGCAAGCCCAACTCCAGGCCCCATCTGTAAGTCGATTCTCCCACTCCTCAGTCACACTAGCCACGCACAGCACCCTGCCTGCTGCCCAAGAGGAAAATTCCAGTGGGACCAGGTCAGATCACTGCCGTGAACCCAGGAGCAGGACCAGGTGAGACAGCGGGAGAGCAACCTGCTTATCCAGTATACTAGGGGCTGCTCTGAAATTCCTGTCCATACTTCCCCAAACAGGATGTGTTCAATCAGTGAGTCATGAAAAACAGGGTATTTCTAGAAATTCACTGAAAGGAAGGTGTGGGAGAAAATTTCTAAAGAGAGTACACAAAGACAAGATGGAAAGCTAATTACAAACTTGCAGGGCTGGAAGTGGGCAGCTGAACGGGGCCTTTGTTGAATGGCCTCACAGCAGCCGGCTGCCCAGATGCTAGAGTTCCACCCATCCAACTCCAAGGGCCCAACAACCAGCTGCACAGACCAGGACATCCTCCTACACCTCTGTTCCCCAACCCAGGCAGGTAAACCCTGCACAGCTCAGACCTAGAGGTACCTGTGGCAGAGAGCAGCAGCCTCACAGCCTACACACAATCTTCTGGTCACCAATGTCTACTCCACACCTCCCCCAGCTGGCTCTGCAACAGGAACTCCCTACTTCTGGTGCCTCCTCACGGTGACCAGTGCCCCTGGGAGACCATTACCCACCATTCCCTCACACTGCCCTCCCCCAACAGCAGCAGTGACAGCTAATAGGCACTCCCCCCCAACACATGACAGATACAGACCAGCTCCCACTCAGCCTTTCTTATTGCTGCTTTTTGTTTGTTTGTTTGATGCTAGTGGTACCAGGGGATAAAACTACATCCCCAGCTTCTTTTAAAGTGTGTGTGTGTGTGTGTGTGTGTGTGTGTGTGTGTGTGTGTGTGTGTTCAGCCCCCTAGGGCGGGTGGCGCAGTCTGAAGTGCCAGGGATTGAACCGAGGTCCCTATGTGCTTGCCTAAGCAGGCACTTTAGACCACCGAGCTTGCCAGTCCTACTTTTTACTTTGAAACAGGGTCTCCACCAGTCTTATCTGTAGGCAGCCTGGTTACTGCTGCTCTCATTCCCCAGATAAGGAAGCAGAGGTGGCTCCATGTCGGGAGGAAGTGTGAACTGAGACTGGCTGTGGGTGAATTCTGGCTTGGCAGCCTGTGCTCAGTGATCCATCCACTCCCTCCTCTCCAAATACAGGTATAGAAAGTGCAGTGACCCACAGTGCTGCTTAATGCATTAAATGCACTTAACATTTGTTGAGCACTTAATGCCTGGCACAAAGTAAGGGCAACGTAAGCATTTATTAAATAAAAGTAAATCGACAAGCCTATTTGCCCAGAGTCACTTTGGTAAAGCCAGCATATGAGCTCAGTCCAGCTGGCTTCAGGGACAGATGTTCCCACTGCATGGCTAAGGTAGAATACAAGTGCCACAGGAAACAGGCTGTCTTGACCCATCCCTGCATTTCCCACCCAGCATGCTGGTCCCAGGCCACCATACACGAGTTAGGAAGGTTTCTCAAGAAGGCGATCTGAAGAATTTATAAAAAGTTGTTTCTAGAAAAGCATCACAGACACTAACGAGCTGCTGGGGCCTACAAAGAAACAGGGCACAAAGAGCACCAAAGCCTCTCCTCATGGTAACCCTGGGGTCTAGACTTTACAGGCCTTCACATTGACAAAAACAGGTTTCCACAAGATGATCCACAGGACAGGGTGTCAGCAGGTGGCAGTGACAGCTTCTCAGCTCCTGACTCTGATGGACTCTTCAGCACCCCCACATAATGCCAACCTCTATTATAACTGTCACAGGATGTCGATAGCTATCACCAAAGCCACTACCAGGGTGAGCCTCCCCGCCCTCCTGGACAATGGCCGGATGAGTCAGACCATTTAAAGCGCTATCTCCGAATCTCTCTAATGAGCCACTGCCTGGCCCTGACTGAGCAAAAGGAATGAAGAATGGAGACAGGCAGCACTCCGGAGATGAGAAGACTGCACGCAGCCTTGTTGGCGACAGTGAGACACAGGAAACAAAGCTGCAGCTGGAGACATATCCATCTGGAATTCCATTCTCTACCCCTTTCTGCACAAGGTGAGAATCAGCCATTTGAACAGTCATACTTTCGGAAGTATCTACACTTCCTAATTCAGCTTTCAAACTACAACCCTCTAAGAATCAAGACCTCAAGGGCAGAAAACAAGCTTTTAAAGAACCTAGGGTGCCACAGCTGCAGCCATGTAATGTTTCCCTCCTGCAACCACAGCTGTTTCTACAGGGCACTACTACATACCTGACAAATCCTCAAAGCAATGTGCTGGAGATACTTGACTAAATATGACTGAAGCCTACGTTCCTGCAAAGCTTTGGTCTTGAAGGGTGGAGGGGAGATGGAAGATGTATCATGTGGGAGCAGTGAGGGCTGCGGGGAAGCCCAGGCAGGAACTGGCAAGAGGAAGCCTCAGGGGCCTGGAGGAAGGGCAGGTCTGAGGAGGGAAGGGGGAGAGTCAGGAAGGTGAGCAGGGTAAGAAGATGGTTCTGGCTGCTGGGGCTTCAGGAGGTGAGAGCCAGATTATACAGGGCTATTGGTCAGTCTGTTAACTATGCACATCAGAAAGGCCACTAAGGCATCTTATAATCAACATGTAGGGTCAAATCTTTGTCTATGGTGAGTAATTCTAATGATAAGGGGTAAGCTGTTCGAGTGAAGAAAAGGGAAACAGGTCCACAGACTAAAGTAGCAGAACTGGGTGTGATACCACAGGACTATAATCAAGGTCAATGCAGGAGGATCACAATTTTGAGGCTAGCCTAGGAGATTTAGCAAGACGAGCTTTCAAAATAACAAAGGCCTGGGAATGTAGCTGAGTGGTAGAAATTTTGGCAAGACCCCGTATCTGTTGCCCCAGTAGCAAAGGGAGGAAGGGAAGGAGGAAGAGAAGAAAGAAAGAAGGTAATAACCTATGGGAGAAGAGACAGGAGGCAAGCTATGTGATTACACATGCCACTTTCCAAAGTGTCTTGGGTAGGAACATGTTGGGGACCAACATGGACAGGGCCTTGGACGGGGCTGCAGGATCCCCAAGGCTGAAGTCAGGAAAATCTGAGAAGAAGGCCTGGAGGTTCCAGCAGCTGAGAGAGACACCCAAAGCCCAGCAAAGGGGAATAAACAGAGTCCCCTGATGGTACATACAGAGGACAGGTGTCTGGGCATCTGAGTGGGGGCTGAGCAGAGCCTGCATGTAAAAGATGCCAGCTATTTCACGCAACATTCCCCCTATTTTACTGAGCTGGTGGCAGGGACTATGTCACAACACAAACCTAAGCCTGCTCAAAGTCTAAGCTATCACTGCAACAAAGTTAGATGTGACCTATCAGTGCTAGAGTAGATCCCTCTTGACTGAGCTCAGAAGGCAAGAGTCCAAAATCCCAGGGAGGAGGAAACCGTCACCTGACCCCTGAAGGTAATGAGCATTGCTACAGACTGAGGACTACAGTACCTTGCAATCCCTTCCAACAGACAGAAGCGCCCAACCACTGCTTTTCCCTCCCTGCCATCCCACTGCCTGGAGGAGGAAATTCCATTGGCACAAGAAGAAAAAGGAAGGAAGCAGCTGAGGGAAAGTGACCAACCCAGAACCACAAACCACCAGCCACCATCCCTGCAAGAAGGGACAGGATTTGTGCAGCCTGGAGGCCCCATCAGGAGCTAGCAGGGCCTCCTCGCACACCACAGTGCCAGGTGACACTCCCACCCCAGCACCCCGGCACCCTGGATGGAATGCACATGAATTAACTCTGTCTGGACAGTTCTCATGATCAGATGTGCAGGCAATTCCTAACTACCTCTTCCACAGTGCAGTCGACTTCCTTTCCTTCCCTCCCTCTGCAGGTAGCACAGGAGCTGCGGGAACTATATTTAGTATCTCACTTCTCAGCAGCAGAGCCAAGCCACGTGCTGAAGCTGCTCTTGATCCGGCCTGCCACCCCTCCCTCAGGGGGATGAGCCTCCTGGTAAAACGGCCTGAGATGCAGTGTCCACCTCTGAGGATTAACCAAACAAGGGCTTTTTGTGCAGATGCCGTCCCCAGAACGGGGCCCAATCTGTGGCTCCAGGCAGAATAAACTTGTCTGCCTCGTCCTCTGGCCACAACCCCACTTTGAGTCGTGCCAGACGCGCAGCAAAGGAACCCTATTTGCTCCTGCAGGTTAGGGCTGAATTCTTGTCGTCATAGCAACTGTAGCTGGAATTGTTCATTTACATATCTGTTTATGCTGATCCTACGAACTCCCAGGAATCCAGGGCTATATTCACATTAGTAAGAGCCCCATGCTGAAGGGGGACCTTCAGTAGAGGGCAAATAATGCAATCATTTTGCTTCTTGCAGAAAACCTGGAACTCTGCACAGCCTCCACCAGAACCCCTTGTGCCTATCCCACGCTCATTCTATGCCAACCATACTGACAACCATCAGAGCTACAGCATTTGGTCATGGTTCCCAGCCCTAACCTACAGGGGAGTATGGGGACAGGGACCTCCAGGGTTCATGCCCCTCCTAAAAGGCACTATACATCACTCTCTCCACATAGATCCTCAGGGTCTTCACAGGCCACTCCTCCTTCCACAGGGACTGCCCAGCCCCAGCTCCAGAAGATGCTGAAACTTCCCCTCTGGTGCTGCAGCCAAGAGGGGTTTTCAGAGCTCTGGCAACGTCACAGAAATGCAGCAGGAAACAAGACTCCTAGTACATGTCAGCACTATGATGATAAAGCTAAAATCTCAGTTGTAATGCACTACTTAAGAATAGCATGGCTCCTAACTTCACTGTCAACTAAACAGTATAAATGTATGTATTAGGTATCAATGGAAATGACAAGTAGTTAAGTGTACCAGGTCACAAACATCCTGTCATCCCCAAGAGTCTGAGAAAACCCATGTTCCAGTGGCACCACCATCATTTCTTACATTTATACATCCAGGCAAACACCTATCAAGCACAACACAAACACATCATCTACCAGCCTCCAATGGGGTCATTCCCACTGCAGCCACCCCAATCATTGTTCCCCCATAGGCAGAGACCAGAACCAACTCCCACAATACAGGATGCAAAGGAGCAGGGAAGTGGGGACTGCAACGACTGAATGTTACTTAACTGTCATCCAAAATCCCTTTCTCTTCTCAAGGATAACACCAAATGCGTGGGCAGGAAGGAGAAACAGAAATCTCACAGAGATCAGAATATTCACTGTAACAGATGACATGAATATATTTTTAATATGGAAGACAGGAGACACTCAAAAAGATGTTCTATCCCCAAGATAAATAATTCAAGGGCTACATAACTAAATAATACTTCCTTATCAAACACATGCCAATAATTAGTGCCTTCTGGGAACATTCAGGAATTCATAAACTTGTCATTAAAAGATTCAGCCTCTTGCTTTTAAATAATTCCTGCTGCACAAATCCAGTTATATGGAATATATTCTCCAACCTTGTTAAGTATGAATATAGGTAGCATCTTTCCAGAATGGCTAATCCACCGAGTATTAATAGTAACCAGTCCTATAAGCTCTCTACTGATATAACGTGTGAATATTTCTGTTATCTGTCCTCTATAGGGTTTTCTAGACTGTAACATGAAGCAAGGCATGCACACACAACACATGCACTCCCTTTTCAAATAGTGACATTCAGTGTGTAAGGCAATAAAGGCATGGTCAAACATTGACAAATCCCAGGCCCACACAGTGTTTAGATGCAATAAAAATGATTACTGAGCATCTACCTGGTTCTGAGAAACAGAAACGTCATTCACTGTGTGAGAGCCTTAAGACTGTGACTCAAGTCTCAGGGCCACCACAACTCGGTATCTTACTTTATGAAGCCATTAAGCCTCCGGAGGTGTCTGTCTTGGTGTTCTGAAAACAGTAGAATGTAAATAAGAGCTTATTTTAAAAAGAGAAAAAAAAAAATGAGCTCTTGCTCTCAGGAGTTTGCAGCTGCTTTCAGGAAATCAGAACACAAACACAGGAAGCAGGTCCACTGAGAGAATGGCAAAGCTGCTGCTCTATGGCAGACTGGCTTTGAACAACATCCAGGGAGAGAGGCAGAATGAGCTCCCATGAGCCCACCGCCTACTGAGAAGCCTGGGAGAGCTCCCTGCAGCCCCCAAGGCCACTCCCCAGTGGACCATCTCAGCCCTCTGTAATCCAACTCCAATACATGTGTCCCCTGAATTCATGTGTGACCTCAACATTAAAACCAGCATAGACTAGAGGCAAAGGTAAAGACACCTGGCTCCATGTCATATAAATCCCAAAGAAGAAAAGGCTGTTCCTATGGGAAGAAAATGCTCAGTCACTGCAGCAGATATCTGCACAGGGCTGTGTGAGACATGGAACAATAGACAACTTACTTTAAGGCCCCTTACAACCTAAATATTCCTCAGGCTGACACAAGCCCTGCACTGCCTTGAACCCAGTGCACTAACCCTGAAGTGAGACAAAGTTTTTCCATAAAGGGCCAGCTGGTAAATGTTTTGTGGGCCATGCAAACCCATCTCTGCTGCATAATTCTCAAACTTTTGCTTTTGTTTTGTACCACAACCCTTAAAAATCATAAACAGCATTTTCAGCTTACATTTTTCACATCCTAAAACATAAACCTCAACTCAAAGTAGCCCCTCCATGTCCTCTTCAGATGAAGTTCCCACAGAGGGAAGCCAGACCACACGCCAGCACAGAAGGGGCTATGTGGACACCATCATGCTCTGTAGCTGCAGAACACTTTATGTGTCATAGCAGGAACACCAGGTCTGTCCCAGGGGTGATCTGTGAGTGGATAGAGGATAGATAGACAGGTGGACAGACAAGAAAGCCACACAAACAGAAGCCACTGAAAGAATTCAGAGAAGCTGGTATTGGTATGAGGCAGGAGGATTGTCATGAGTTCAAGTGTGAGCTACATCAGCACAATCATCTCAAAAAAAAAAACCACATGCACAATTCAGAGAAGAAAATTTTTTTTTTTTTTTTTTTTTTTTTGGTGGTACCAGGGATTGAACTCAGGACCCTGAGCTTGCCAGACAAGCACTTATTCTACTGAGCTATCTCCCCAGGCCCAAGAAAATTGTTCTGATAGATGGAGAATGTTAGGAAAGGTTGACTGGAGAAAACATATGATCAATATAGCCTTTATGAAGAAATTAAGTATTAATTGAAATGCTTTATAGAGCAGAGACTTCAATAATTTTTTTAAAGATTTTCTTCTTTCTCTAATTGTTTCAAAGGATGACGTGACAACCTCGATTCTGCCAACCAGCATGAGTTCATTTCTAAACACATAGCACACCTTTTTTTTTTTGCAGTACCAGAGATTGAACCCAGGATCCCACACTTGCCAAGCAGGCGCTTATTCTGCTAAGTTATCTCCCCAGCCCAGCAAGTCTTTTAAATGAAAATCATGGGCCAGTGATGTAGCTCAGCAGCATAGTGCCTGCTTGGCAAGCACAAAATCCTGAGTTTGATTCCAGCTACCAAAAAGAAAAAGAAATTAAATTGTGCTGGGCATACTTGTACACTCAGGAGTCTGAAGCAGGAGGATCATCATGAGTTTGAGGCTAATCTGGGCTACCCAATGAATTCAAGGCCAGTTTAAACTATACTGAGACCCTGTGTTGTAAAAAAAAAAAAAAGGGAAAGGAAGCAATCATGAAACAGGGCTACCTGGCCCTGGACACTCAATAAACAGTCTCTGAGGACTATGCTATGTGTTAAATATCACATTAGTGGAGGTTCAAAGAAGAATATGACTTAGACCTTATCCCAGTACAAACAGTCTGGTGTCAAAACTACAACTCCCAACAGGGCACTAGAGATTTGGAGGACCCACAATATTGTGAAATCAACAATGTTGGTTGAAAGTACACATTGGCGTGGCCACACACGGGCCATATCCCTCTCCATGCAGCCTAAACAGATGCCATGAGCCAAGCAAGGCTCATTCTACCATGAGTTTCTGTGTCTCAGAAACATAGATCAGTCTGTTACTCTGCCATAGCCCAAACTCCACCCTCAGAGTTAATGCTACAACACATGTTCTCAGCAAACTTCAGCTCCTCAAAATTAACTTGGTAAACTCAAAAATTATCTTCAGGGAAATGTTCTTGAGTGCCTGCTTCCTAGCCCCCAGAACAGAGGGTGCTGATTCTGACTTAAAGCTTTTCATTGTTCTCTCTGTTTTGGTTTGTTTTTGTGTGGTGCTGGGGATTCAAAGCCAGGGCCTCACATGTGCTAGCTAAGTATTCAACCTCTGAGCAACATCCCTGGCCCTGATCTCCCGCTTCAAGAACATAGGGAAACCCTGGATCCTCTGGACTCCTGCAGCAGAAAAGTGACACTCCCCCGACCACAGTTTCCTTTCCTTTTTTTCCTCCCTGCCACCTGCCTGTGTCTCTGCAGCTCCTGTTTGCCAGGAACCTGACCATGACAGCCTCTGACCTGCAGTACAGCAGAATGGGATCTGGCATTGCTGCCTTCTTGTGCACTGGGCATTTGTGGTGTTGACTTCCAGCTCTTCTATACCCTGCAGTTGGATGCTTACTAGAGCTAACAGTACACTTCCCTTTGGAGAACAAGTAACAGATTTCCAAAAGACATTTGCTGTTGGACATAGCTACTCCTTAAATCTAGTGAATCACAGCAGTTTGCAGTGTATTAGGGAAAGAAATAAAGCTTTGAGTGTGACAGGCCAGGCCTGTCTGGCTCTGTGTCCAGGCGCCTGAAGGAGATTCATAAATTAAAAGAACAAATAAAATAGGGTCCCTTAAGAGAGTTCATATTAATGATGACTAAAGCCATTTTGTCATAAGATCAATCAAACCTCCTCTGCTTTGCCCTGACCATAAAGAATCACACTATGCACTTCAGAACTTCAGCTCCTTCCCACACTGCTATAGAAGACAATAAATCATTTAAAGAGACAGGACAATAAGCCTGGTTCTGGAAAACCAAGAGGCAGGGTGATGGGAAAGGAAGCCAAAAGTCGGCCCCCAAATGGCAGCTCTGGGTGTGATCTGGGAGCCACAGGAGGCCACAGAGTCTCAGAATACTCCACTGGGGGGAGGGTAGAGGAGAAATCTGGACACTGCTTGGGCTGCAGCCTAAGCAATGTGGTCCCTAAGGAAAAAGTGGGACCAGGCATGTGAAGGACAGGAGAACAAGGTATTAGAGAAGGTAGAGGGTCATATGCCTCTGGGCAGTCAGAGGGGTCTCCCTCTCCCTTCTGGAAAGCACACCCCACAAGATCTCTTCCTGAGCCAGACCTCCACTTGGCAAGCTTCGACCCAGCACCCACAGCTACAGGTCCTGAGAGCCTGGCTGCTCCGTAGTACACACACCCCATTCCCTTCCAAAAGAGAAAAGTAAAACCAGGCTTTACAAAGTGAGAAGAAAACCAAGAGTCTAACAATCGTCTTTTGTCAAGAAGTAAACCAAGAGGTAAATAAAGGAGCAGCAAATCAAGGTGATGCTTTCCAAAAGAAGCCATCAAAACTCAGGTGGCTCACAGGGACAGACTTGCTGGCTCCTCTGACCAGATAGATACCAGGTCCAGGAGACAATACCTGAAAGGTGAGAGATTTTCCACTAACCTCCTATAGGACCTCACCAATACAAGTAGGGCCTGCCCCGTTCTCAGTATACAGAGCCCAAATGAGGAAGAATAAAGCAAATCAAACTAAACATAAGCAATTGCAGCTGCACATGAAAATAGTTGTTTTAATACCAAAGTCAGTAAAATTCTTGGATCATTATTCTATACAAACCATTGGGCATTTAAAGATGATTAAGAAGGTATCCAAAAAAAAAAAAAAAAAGGTATCTAGTAATTAGGCAGAGGAAGACTGCGGCAGCTTGTTCAGATTTAACACTATCTCTATATGCAAATGATATCTCTTTCAGTAAATCCTAATATACACAAAACTGTAAGTGCCAACAAATACATTCAGCAAACTGCAGCATATAATTTCAATATGCAAGGCAGGTGTGGTGGTATAAACCTATAATCCCAGAACTGGTGAGATTGAGGCAAGAGAGCTGTTGTGAGTAGAGACCAGCCTGAGCTACTTTATATAATGTCAATGTATATTTGATTGTACTTCTATATACTACAATGAACAATCAGAAATGAAATGAGCAATTTCATTCATAAAATCAAAAATAAAATATGTAAGAATAAATTTACCAAAGTAGTTCAAAACCTATACATTGAAAACTATAAAACACTTTTGAAAGACATACAAATGGAAAACATCCCAAGTAGACTGGGAGATGTTAAAATGGTTTATTAAAATTATCAATGTTTCTCAAATTGAGTAACAGGTTCCACACAACTGCCATAAAAATCCTTGCTGGCTTTTTTCTTTAATAGAAATTGAGGCTGATCCTAAAATCTCTATGAAATGACTAGGACCTAGAAGAGCCACAACAATCTTAGGTAAGAACAAAGTTGAGGATTCAGGCTTTCTCTTTGCAAAACTTATCCTTAGCCAGGTGTGGTGGCACATGCGTATAATTTCAGCATTTGGGAGGCTGAGGCAAGAGGATCACTGCAAGTTCGAGGCCAACCTGAGCTACAAATCAAGTTCAAGGCCATCCTGAACTGAAATGTGAGACCTTACCTCAAATTAAAAAAAACCCTAGGGCCTGGGAAATGGCTCAGTAGAATAAACACTTCCCTGGCAAGCACAAAGGCCTGAGTTCAATCCCTGGTTCCGCAAAAAAAAAAAAAAAAAAAAAAAAAAAAAAGAACAAACAAAAAACCCTAAACCTATTAGCGATGGAGTCTGTATGGTACTGGCCTAGGAAAGACAGTCAGATAGACAGAACTGAATTGAATTGAATTGAGTCCAAAAAACAAATCTATAGAGCTGATTTTGGAAAACTGTGTGTGTGTGTGTGTATGTGTGTGTGTGTGTGTGTGTGTGTGTGTGTGTGTACATGTGTGTACAACAGTATTTCAACAACTGGTGTTTGGCTAATCCATTTGCAAAAGGATGAAATCAGAACCCACCTGATATCATTTACAAAAACTAACTCAAAAAGATCAACTGTAAGAGTTAACACCATAAAATAGAAGAAAGTATTGGTGACCTTTGTGACCTTAGGTTATGCAGTAATTTCTTAGATATGACACCAAAAACACAAGCAATCAGGAAAAAATGTCCATCCTAGGCTTCACCACAATTTAAAACTTTCATTTCAATAAACATTATCAAGTAAGTGAAAAGATAACATACAAAAATGGGGAAAATATCTGCAAATTATATATTTGTTTAGGGTCTAGTCTTCAGAAGTACACTTGCAGCACAACAATAAAAAGACAGGGCTGGGGAGATGGCTCAGTGGAATAAAGCACTTCCCTGGCAAGTGCAAGGGCCCGAGTTCAATCCCCAATTCCACCAATAAATAAATAAATAAACAAACAGACAAGTGATCCAATATAAAAAAAAGGCAAAGGATTTTAAATATTCCTCCAAAGCAGGCAGTCATAGGTTCATCAGTGCAAATAACAAGACAGGATGAGATGCCACTTCACATCTGTGAGAATGGAAAGGACAAAAAAGGCAGACAACAAGCATTGACAAAAAACTGGAGAAGTCAGAATCCTTCCTCACTGCTGTGTAGGAATATTAAGTGGAGTAGCCACTTCAGAAATGGGTTTGGCAGCACCCCCAGAAGTTACACACAATTACCACTTGGCTTGGCAATTCCAACAGGTTGTGGTGGCACACACCTGCAACCCTAGTACTCGGGAGGCTAAGGCAGGAAGACTGCCCTGGCTACAAAGTTAAGTTCAAGGCCTGGCTGAACTACAAAGCAAGACTCTGCCTCAAAAGAAAAAAAAAGACTTAGCACTTCCACTCCTAGGTATGTATACAACTAAGAACAGTAGAAATATGTTTGTACAGAGACTTGTACAAAAATATTCACAGTGGTATTCATTACTACCCAAACATTTTTGAATCAATAAATTGATAAATGCGTTATACCATACAACAAAAAGAAATGAAGTACAGCTAGGATGAACACTGAAAATACTAGATTATGTAAAAGCCAGGCATTTTCATACATAAAATGCCCAAAGTAGACAAACTGACAGTCAGAAAGTTGATTAATATTTGTCAACAACTACGATAAAGGGAACTGGAGGTGACTGATAACATTAAGTATGCTAACATAACACTTTTATGATAAGAATGTTCTAGAATAGAACAGTAGTAGTAGCTATACCACTGTGAATTATATCTCAATTTTTTTTTAAAACAAAAAGCAATAATCACCAAAGTGTGTCACAAAGTCATAGGAAGGCTTTTTAAAAAATAATTCAGCTTGGGGAAGAGATACAACCCAGTGGCACAGCACCTGCCTGGCAAGTGTAAGGTCCGGAGTTTGATTCCCAATACCAAAAAAATAAATATATAAATTTCAACTTGAGGATATAATCTAGCATTTACACTGCCCTTCCAGGACTATAAACCAGTAATTTCTTAATGATTTTTATTCCTATCCTTTGGTCCAGAGCTGCTTCAAATCTAATATATGTGACACAAAGAATTATATGGAGTCTTCAGGCTAGGGAGAAGGTAGCAAATCCCATGTTCCAGAGGTGAGACACCTGGTGACTGGCTCAAAGTCACATAGTATGGTGGAGGCCAAGGTAGAACTGGAACTCAGCTGTCTTAACTCTTTGACTACTGGAAACCAATGCCATTTCACAAATACAACCAAATCCAGAAGGGAAATTGAAAAATCACTGTTTCACAAGAGCACATTTCCCAAAGATGAAACAAATGGCTATCCCAAAGTCTACAGAAAAGCTGCCACAACCCTGAGGGCCAGGGATATAGGTCAGCATAACAGCACCTGCCTGGCAAGCACAAGGTCTTAAGTTCAAGTCCTGGTACCAGAGAGAAAAGAGAAAAGGAAAAGAAAGAAAAAAAGTCAATCAGTTTTCCCTTAAGCTCATGACCCCACGATGTGCTCAGGAACACAACCTGTCCTTCACCAAAGAAACAGAGGGCAGGAGAGTGTAGAGAACAAGGACCCCAGCAAAGTCCACCAAAACCACCCAACTCAAACCAGTAGCACAATTGGCACCCCAGCTCAAGGGATAACTGAGAAGAGAAACATAGAGAAGATAGTCAGAAAAAGTAATGTGGCAGAGACAGAGAACTGTGGCACAGAAGACGGGAGCAGAGCTGGAAGAGCTAGATTTCTCAACCATCCCTGCACATCATGAATGAGGCTGGCAGTACTGGCCCAGGGGAGCACAGAACAAGGACTTACCATTTGCCCTTACTTTCCAAATTTCACCAAAGTCCTCTGATTGGTCCAATAGCGGTGGTGCCGATTTCTCTCCACCAGAATCCGCCCAGACATACACACCTGTGACTGACCCCTTGCCAGCATGGCTGAGCTGATATGGGGGACACAAAACATCCTCAGTGACAGCTTCACAGACAACAGAGACCCTAGCAGAAGCCTGGTGGGGGCACTGAAGAGCAGGCAGGAATGGACCCACCCTGACAGCAGTGCTAAACCCTCATGACTAGAATTCCCATTCTGTCACCTGCTGGCTGTGTAGCCTGCAAGGAACCCATCTGATCAGGTTCTCTAACCATAAAGAGAACCTGTCTCAGTGGATTGGAAGATCAAATAATCTTACACATACCACATTCCTTAACCCATAACTAAAGCCTCCCAAAATGCCAGCTACTACTGATATATTTTCAAACTCTACTAATGTGGTTTCTTCTCAGAAGCTAGGGAAAGTGAGGTCCTGACTGGCTGGCTAGCATCCTAAAAGACAAGGCGATCCATCATGTGAAGGAACTGTCTTCATCAGCCACCTGATTTATTTATTTATTTATTTATTTATTTATTTATTTATTTATTTATTTATTGGCAGGACTAGGGATTGAACTCAGGCCCCTGCATTTGCCAGGAAAGCACTTATTCCACTGAGCCATCTCCCCCACTCCCAGCCACCTGATTTTATTGACAGCCATCTCCAGTATTGCATGAAGGATGGCATCATTAATAACACCACAAGCACGGTGGGAGCAGTGCCACCCACTGACTCTGCAGCCAGGCAAGCTCTGATCACTGAGATGGAAGAAACCGCAGTGGGGGACTCACTAGAAGCCCTGCTCCAGGAAGCAGCAACAGATATGAGGCTCTGGAAGCAGCAGCAACACCAGGACCTCCCAACCCAGGAACTCCCAAGCAAGTGGTGGCTGTGAGAAACAGCAGACTCTGAGGACAAAATGATTGATCTACCCTGGTTCCAGGCGCTCCCAGTTTGGAGCACTTGATAAAAGGGGCCCAGTTTCTTTGGCCATGACAGAATTTTTATAATAGATAAATAAGTTCTAACCAATGTATTAAAGCATATGTAGCACATAATAACATTGAATTAGAAAGAAATGATGGCAGGCTGCGGGGCAGGGGAACAAATGACACAGACTTGAACCAGGCCGATATTCCCACTCAACACAGCAGGAGCTGCATCTCAAACCTAAGATCCCTTACATAACCTCACCGGAAATACCCAAGACAATGCTGAGCTCAGTCCCCCCACCACCACCCCCACTGCACTATGGAAGCTTCCTGAAAATATACTGCTTCCCACAGGAGTTTGTCCTATAACACCAATGCAGTAGAGCCCCTAAGGGAGACAAATAGGAGAGCCAGCCTGTAGGGGCCACCAGTTCCAGGTCCTAACCACAGGACTCAGGAAATTTGATTCACAGGGCTACTGAACTCAGTGAGGGTCTGGACTGACCCTGGCCCTGGGGAAGCTGGCAAGGCCAGAGCCTGAAGTATGCAGGGTGCCCCACTGACAGTAAACCCAGACAGCCTTCGGAGGACCAACTCAAGTGTGGGGCCAGCCTGGGCTATATGGTTAAACTGAAAGTCATCCCGAATCACATAGCAAGGCCCTGTCTCAGAACCAAAAACCAAAAAACAACAGCAACAAAAAAACTAACTCATGATAACAGTGATAGTATACTAGTTATCAAGCCTATTTTATAAAATTATTTAAGAATCAATTACTCCAGCCAGGCATCATGGCACATGCCTATGATCCCTATACTGAGGAAACTAAGGCAGGAATGGCAGGAAGATTATGAGTTCAAGGCCAGCCTGGAATGCATAGTGAGATCTTATTGTGTCCCCCACCCCTCAAAAAAGGAATAGCTCCAAAAAAACAATTAAATTAATTCAAAAAATATATATCACAAAAAACATTTTTTTTTTCTTTTGAGACAGGGTCTAGCAATGCAGCTCTGGCTGGCCTTGAGCTCACTTTGTAGCCTAGGATGATCTGGAATTCACGATCAACCTCCCTGAGCCTCCGAAGTGCTGGGATTACAGGTGTGTGCCACTATGCCCAGCTAATCCTGGAATTCTTATTCTTAATTTAGGGGGTCCATCGACTCAGATTGGAAAAAAAAAATACATCTGTGGTTTATTAGTGTCTTTCTAAAATTCAGCACTTTGTTCAATTAAGAATGAAAGGAACATACCATGGTAGTGTTAAACAGTACCTGTGACTCCAATAAAAGAAGAAATGTCTCTACCACATTGTTTATGTTCATGGTACTTCAAAATTAAGGTCTTTAGCCAGGCATGGTGGCGCAGGCCTGTAATCCCAGCACTCAGGAGGCTGAGGCAGGAGGATTGTTGTGAGTTTGAGACCAGCCTGAGCTACAAAGTGAGCTTAAGGCCAGCCTGAACTGCATAGTGAGATCCTGTCTCAAAAAGACAAAAAAAAAAAAAAAAAAAAAAAAAAAAAAAAAAAAAAAAAAAAAAAAAAAAAAATTAAGGTCTTTATTAGACTCACTACTAAATCTTGATGATTAGTCAAGAAGCATGTATTAGTAAAGCACAAATGTTTAAGATATTTTGCAGACAGAATCATAATTGCTTTCCTTTGAAATCTTAAGTACTTTGTTCTTCTTTCCATAAAGAGGTACACCACTTTCACCAGGGTGTTAGAGGGACCCATGGCATGAAAAAGGTAAAAGGATAAGATACGACTACACATAAAACCAGAATGAAATCCTTATAGGCAAAGAGCTGGCCCTGATCTCTTTTACTGGGCCTCCCTGGCACTGGGCAGCGATCACTTACGGTAGCCACCCCAAAGACATTTATGAATGAACTAACTCAATAAGTCAAATCCTTCACAAAATATAGTCATAAAAATATAGCCCAAACATTTTAGTCCCACCTGACTGCTCTACGGTCCTCACAGGCAAAATAGACACAGGAGCAGAGTCCTGCAGCCAAACCACGCCCATAGGGCCAACATACAGAACACTGTTCAGGCAAAGGCTTTCTTGAGAGGAGTGTCTGGGAGCTGACAAGAATGGTGTGCCACACACAACTGGGAAGAATCACCTGCTGTCCTCGCTGGAAACTGCAGGCCGCAGCGACGCACCCTGGCCCTATCTGAGCACCCCCATCCAGTCCTCCCTGGCATTGGCCCCAAGCAGTCCTAACCAGCCCTGTGCCACAGCAGCATGGGGCTGGGCCATGTCACCATGAGGCCACTGTGAGGGCCCTTCTCCAGATGCCCAGCTGGGCTGAGGCAGTGGCTGCCCTTGGGGCAGGGACTCTGCTATCCACCGCACAGCATGACACATGTGATCAATGCTCCACCAGCAGCTTCTCTGTCTCTCCTGGTACACAGACTCCTCCCACCTGTGCCACAGACTCCTTGTCCAAGTCCCCCTGCCCAGATGATGCCAACAGCTCCCAGCCCCTCACTGGTCTTCTTGCTTTCTCATGCCCTGCCAGGGCTCTTTCCTCTACAAAAATCATTTAAAATTTAAATTAGACCACATTATTCTCTGCTCAACACCCTCCAACAACTTCTCATTCTGCCATAGCAAAACCCAAATTCCCTCCGGCTCTCACACCTCTCCTGGACAGAGCTTGCTCTTCTCCTGGACAGAGCCTGCTCTGGTCTTAGGCCTTCTCCATACTCCTCTATTCTAGACCTTTTGTGGCTGCATCATCTGCATCCCAAGCTGCTCAAATGTCAACTCTTGATTTGAGGTTGCTTAAGGATAAGGTCTCACAATGTAGTTCACAATAGTCATGAACTCACTATGTAGCCCAGGGCTGGCATGAAACTGCCTCAGTCTTCCCAGTGCTGTGATAACTGACATGTTATCACATGTGCATGAACTACCTGACATTAAGTAATCAGTGATTATCAGCCCTCTTTGGGAGGAGCTTTTACAGAATGCCCAGGCTCGAGCTTCAGGTCTAGAGCAGTGCTTCTCAAACCCTCTAGTGCATGTGGTGCCCCCAGGCATTACAATGCAGTTTCTCATCCTGCCAAACCAGGGCGGGATCTCACAGGCTGCCAAATCCCAATGCTGTTGTTCAGGAGCCCACCTTGGATTTGCGGGAGTCCTCAACTGCATGATCCCCTACAGTTAACACTATCCAGATACCAGTGCATCAGAGATGAGGCCAGTGGTTGAGCAGAGGTGATCCTCGCCTCATTCTGGGCAGCTAGAACAAGCTCTGTGACCTGAAATGTGGGAATTGTGAATCACTATCCAGTCCAGCCCAAGCAGCCCCACCCTCTGCAGAAAAACTCACCATGGAGGTCCAGGAGGTCGACTGCTCAGGAGTGAATCAGTATTTACCTAAGGCAGGGAGGCAGAACCCTTGACTAAACCACATGGCAACTCATTGAAGACTGCCTTGGCCTTGAGACTCAACCTCTACACCACACAAGGCACTTTTCCAGCCACAGCCCTGGGCACCCTGGGCCACCAGTCCAAGCATTCTTAGAGACACACCCACAGAATTCAATGAATGAGTACGCTCACTGGACTGCTCTCCACGCCCTCTACCTCTGAGGCATTTGTTCTTTGAAGGAGTGAACAAACACACTCCTCTTGGTAATCTAATCCCTACACTTCACAAACATCAAGGCCTGGAACCTGTGAGCAGCAGTACCAGTACTTTTACTGTTCAACAAAAGACATTCAATTCAACCAGACATGATGACATGTGTCTGTCCTTCTAGCACTAGGGAGGCTGAGGCAGAAGGACTGCCATGAGACCAGCCTGAGCTACAATGTTTTTATTTCGAGCCTAAACTACATAAGACCCTGTCTCAAAAAATAAGGGGCTAAGGAGATGGCTCAGTGGAATAAGCACTTTCCTGGCAGTGCAAGGGCCTGAGTTTAATCCCCAGTTTCACAAAATAATAAATAAATAAATAAACAAACCAAAAAATGAAGAAAATTGAATTCAGCAGGGGAAGAAACATCGCACAACAAAAACAAAAAAATCAGTGCCTCACTAACATTCAGAAGGATGGAAACACATAAATTCAGATTTCAGAACAGTGTTAAAAGGTGGCCCTGTCTGAACCATAAAGGTTACCTTCCAAGAACAGGAATGTCCTGGACAAGAAGGTGCTATCCTCTGACCACAAATCTAAACTCATTAGTCTAGGACTTAAAGGAGTTGTTTTGCAAAGCAGTCACCAAGAGCTAAGACTGGGAACCACAACCTCGCCCCAAAAGCACACAGTCTGATTCCCACTGCCCCTGCTGGGAGGACTCTGAACCCATGGACAGCAGGGCTCTTGGGAGCAGGTCTGGCCCAGATGTTCATTTTCCCCTGCAGTCAGAACCCAGTGCTTATAACAGCAACAAGATTTCCAAGGTAACCAAAGACAACAGAGTAGAGAATTATGGCCCCGGAAGGAAATAGATTAAATTTTAATACTTAGGAGTTAACATCAAATTTATTTTTAAAACTACATCAGTGCCAAATAAGCAAGGCAATTTGGATGGTGTTATAAAGGAGGGCCTGACTAAAAATGCATGGACATTTCAAGTGTGTATACAATTTTTTCCTACTTTGAGAATATTTCCAAGTGCCTAGAGGCTTAAAGAGACTAAGACAGAAACAAAAGAAAAACAGCAGCTCACTTTACAAATTTATGCCACAACTACTTATTTTCTCCATTCTTTCCAAAGGCTTGGGGCAGACTCCAATGGCAGCATCAGACTCTGCTAAGTCAGCTAAATTGGGCAAAATAATTACTTCATCCAGAGAAAGTGATCACCAAGCGGAAATTTTAAAACACAGCTATGAGCTATGGTCTCACCTGTTGCGGAGACAGTAAACTGTTCAAGAGGCTTGCATGAGGTAAGGGACCATGGTGGTTTTTATTTATGCTCTCATTCTACTCCATTTTTCCTAGTCTTCTCCACAATGTAAACTCTTTTATCACTCCACACTCTGAGTAAGTAGTTTATTCCCTGATCAGTAAGCACTCAGCATTTACTAAACCACTTGTCTGCTGGATACTGTGAATTCTCATCACAGCCTTCAGAAAGATGGGGATTGCTACCCAGATTTTTAGAAGTGTAGAAAATGATAACATATTAAGTATTTCATCCAAGTTCACATGACTGGCAAGTAAGTAGTGGATTTTGAACTTGAGAATGAAGCACTAGTAAAACAGGAAGTAGCACAATTTCTGAAAACTGCAAGGAACCAAGTTCAAATTCACCTACTAGCTCTATAACATTGAACAAACTAGTTAACCTCACCTGGCCTCAATCTCCTCATCTCTAAATCAAGAATGAGGACTGAAGACAACAGACAAGGTTCGCAGTAGTACAGAGCAGCAGCCTGGTAGCACCAATATTCCAGCTACAGACATGTAAATTTTAAAAGTGTATTCAATTGGAAAATTGTTTTTTGACTATTAGAAATAAATATACTCACAAAGGTTAACCAGTTTACAATTAGTTTACTAATCACATAACTCACTTCAACATAAGACTAAGGGCGTACAAACTTAAAATTTATTTTATTTCTGCTAAATGTATAACTTTAACATCACAATATTCATTCCCCTATCTCATCTCAGTATAAACAGACGTCTGCCATTAAACTTATTGGAATATATAATAGGTGAAAATACTGAAAGACATAGGTATAGGACATGATTTTCTAACTAGAACCTCCACTAGACAACAGAGCTTATATCAACTAAAAAGCTGTATAGCATCAGCAAGAGAGGAGACTACCTTTGGATAGATAACACTTTTGCCTGTTACTCTTCAGATGGAGAACTAATATATAGAATATTCCAAAAACTCAAAAAAAAATCAAAGCAACTAAAATTAAAGACCTAGTCTAGAAATGGGTAAGAAAAATGAATGCACACTTCAAGGAGGAAAACATACAGTCAACAAATACATGAAGAAATGCTCAACATCACTGGCCATTAGATAAATGCTAACCAAAGTAATTCTAAAATTTCATCTTACTCTAGAAAGAATGGCTAGCATTAAGAAATTGGAATAATAACAAAAGCTGGCAAGGCTATGGTGAAAAAGGCACCCTCCTGCATGGTTGGGAATGCAAACCAATACAAGCATTTTGGAAATCAGTGTGATAAGAACCGAAATTAAAAATTCCATATGACCAGTAATTCCCTTGCCAAGTATCTTCCTCAAAGAGCTTAAGTCATCATACTACAGGATACAGGCATACCAATGTTTATAGCAGCACAACTCATAATAGCTATGTCCTGGAAACGGCCTGTACACCCACCAACAGATGACTACATAATGGAATACTACTTAGCTATCAAGGACAAATTTGAGACATTTGTAGGAAAATGGGTGCACGTGGAAAATACGTTGAGTAAAATACACCAGACACTCAAGCTTAAATGTCACCCAGTACCTCTCATTTGAGTAAGGCAAAATACAAAGAGATTAGCAAGGATAGACAGAAGGGGACAAGAGATGAATCTCTTGCAACAGCAAAGGTAACCAAGAGGAGAGGATGAAGTAATAAGGGAAAGGGGTGAGGAGGAGGAGAAGAGGAAATAAGTACAATAAAGATGTGCCATGTACAGGAGCCTAATAACTTCCATTAAGGTAAACATCATATGCCATACCATGAGCTATGATTAATAATATCAGCAAGAATGAAAAATGGGATGGGAGAATTGGAGGAAAGAGGGAAAGGGGATTTAAAAAAGAAGCTGTGATATACACACACACCCACTCCCCAAGATGAATGTACACTGCATGAACTGAAAACATGTACAAATAAAATTTAAAAAATTAAAATAGATGTTTGCTTTAAACCAAAATACTGTGGCCATTATGTTACTAAACCACATACAGAACAAGTTTTTATAATAGTAATGGAAGAAAAAAAGCACTATTTAAAGCAATCCATGCTAATTCCTCTCAGAAAGTAAACAAGTTTCAATTCTGGTTATAAACCCAAGCTCACACCTGCCATCCTCATGATATTTACAATGGATTTATTTAAAGTGAGATAAACCTGTAATCATTTTGACTTTTTTTCCATTTTTAAGACTTCAATCCACTTTCCTGCTAGGATGGGCAAGATGAAGCACACTTGCAAATTTAACAAAATGACCAAACTCCAGTCTCTCTTTAATCTGCTCAGTAACTGAGCTCTGGGGTAATCTGCTCAGCACACGAAAAGAGCTTTAGATTCATCTACTGTAAGCTAAAATTAATCAGGGAAAGGCTGTGTCAATTTTAATAGCTTTTCCTGTTCTGGTTTCCAGGATTTGCCTATATTAATAATATTGAACTGACAAAGTATATTTGGAAAAAGAACTTTAAACACAAGTTTTTTGTTGTTTTGTTTTTTTTAAGACATCACATACAAAGCTTTCTTCCTTTAAGAATTATTGAGCTACCTTTCTGGTTGCAATCATTACCATAGTATTATTATTTTCAAAACATTATAAGTCGCACCTGCCTGGCAAGTATAAGGTCCTGAGTTCAATCCCTGGTACCACCAAAAAAAAAAGAAGAAAAAGAAAAACCATTATAAGTATTTGCTTATTGCTTTTCAACTCTTACTTGTGAAAAAACTGAATACCATACCCCCCTACCTTATCTAAGAGTGTATATATTAAGCCTTATGATAATAGCAAAGTGAAGTGTTGCAAGGATCACTGAACTCCTAAGAAAATGTTTATATGCAGGGTTCTTAGGCCAAAAGCAAGGGAAGTAGCTCAGTATAAGCACCTGCCTGCTAAGTGCAGGTCCTGAGTTCAATATCCTGAGTACAAAAAAAAAAAGCTAAACAAAAGTAAGGAGGGTGAATGTCCTAGCCATACTTTCAACATTCAGAATGCTGAATCTGGTACTTTTCATTCAGCCTAGTGTTGACTGTTTATGTCTACAAAGAAAAAAATTTCCACTGAGGAAAAACATTTTAGACTTTCTCCCAAGCAATTCCTAAAAGCAGATGCTTTGTTCAAGTGTAGGGAGAACCTCACTTCCCACCCGTTCACTTCAACCCCGGTATTTTCTTCCAAAATACACACAATACTCAATTTCAAAACTACAGTTCAATGTTCTGGCCAAGAGAAATGGAACCATCCATTCACTGCTGCCACAGGTGAGGTTTGTAAGCCAGGTACATATTATGAGCCAGACAGACCGCTGAACGCTTTACACTCAATGCTTCCGACGCGGAAAAGATGCCTTACCAATCCCGTCTGGTAGGCAGAAGACGACTGGGGTCAATTTGTATCGCCATGCACCGGTGCCCAAGGCCCCTGGACTCCTGAGCTACTGGATGCTTAACCTGGGGTCCTGGGCCGCTTCTCTCCAAAGCGTTTCCTCTCCTGGAGCCCCGGAGAACTCCCTGGCTAGCAATTGGGCCAGATGACTTTGCACCTTGAAAGCACCTTACTAAATCGAGGCCTTTTCCAGGTTGAGAGGGAAAAATCGGCATCCGAGCTCCCGCAGCTAAGGCACAGGTACCCAGGAAGTGGCCAACGACAGCCTTGGGAACCTCCCACCTTGCCTGCTCTCCCCACAAGGCGCCCGCCTTCCTCTCCTTTCCTACACGTGAAGGAGCCAAGCATCCCTGGCCAGGGATCCTTTCAGCGGGGATCCCTTGGACCTGCACGCGAGTGGGCTTCTGTGGGGTTTGGGGAAGCTGCAGTGAGAACTCGGGGTCCGCCCTGCCCCTGCTGCACCACTTCGGGAGCAAGTTGTTAAGGACGCGCGGGAGACCATAACCCGGGGCGGGGGGGGGGGGCTGATGCAGGGGTCCCCCGCCTCCCGCGGACCCCGACTTCCGAGCCTCAGCTAGCACTGCTGGGGGAAACGAAATGGGGGTGCGGCTGCGGAACCCTGTGCGGGAAACGAGAGCGGGAGGGGGCAGGGTCTCCAAGAGGCCCGAGGTGGCCACCCGGCCTCTGCCCAAGCCACCTCCGCGGGAACAAAGAGCTTCTGTCTCCGGCAGGGCGGTGGACTCGGCGGATCTGGGCCGAGAAACTTTTCCCGGGCCTCGGGGGCGGGGGCGCAGGGTGCCGAGGCGCACAGTCCTCACTGACCTCCTCGATGGCCGCCACCGTGTTGCGGCACTGGGCCGTGCGCGTGGTGAAGCTGGAGGCCGTGGGCGCCTTGTAGTCCTCGAGGGTCTCGGCCACGAATTCCGACACGGAGATCTGGTCCGGCATCGCCGCGGCGCGCGAGGCCACGGGGCGGCCGCCGCCTCAGTCTGCGACGCGGCGCGCTCCGGACGGCGGACAAAGGCGAGCGCGGCGCGGGAGCCGCCAGGGGCGCGGGGCCGGCGCGGCCGCACCTCGGCCGCCGTCCGCCCGCGCGCGTGGGCGCTGAGGACAACCGAGTCTTCCCTGCGCGAGTCTAGTCCGCGCGAGCGCCAAGTCGGGCGGGCGCACACAGCCGGCGGGAACTGCCCGGCACCCAGCCGCCCGCCCCAGCGCCTCCCGCAGAGAGGGGCGGGACCGGTTGGGGGCGGGGCGTAGAGGCGGGGCCACGCGGCTATCCGGCGGCCAATTGGCGCGCTCGCCGCTGCGCCTCCTGGAAGCAAAGCCCGCAGGAAGGGAGGCGCGGGCCCGGCCCTCCAGCCGCCCCTTTTTGCTGCGCCGCATTGTCTCGGCCTTCTTGGGGTGCGCCGGGGTTCCAGTACACCCCCCACTCTGTTACTGGCCTGCTAGAGATGAAACGGGCCCCTCCCGGCAAGTACGAGCCCTGGCGCCCACCTCGGTCAGCCAGGGCACGTGCAGGGTGCATGGGATATTCTCTCTCTCCTGGGCCTGGCGGAACCACCCCACTGCTTGCCTATCCTACTCTTGGCGAGGACCCCGTCCCTGGAGTTCCAATCCAAATCGCATGAAAGGTCCGGTCTAGCGAGAAGTAGTGCGCGGAGCTCGCCCCCTACAGGAGGATGCGCTTCGCCCTGTGACAAGCCTTTCTTGCACCCCTTGCCTGGCCAGGGGACAGTTTAAAATGGGTTACAATGTCAAGTAGTGACCATGGTAGTGTCTCTGCTATACAGTCTCTTTACCCTCACCTTCAAGTTGGGCGGGGTGGCACGCCCTTATCACAAATTTGAGCCTCAGCCTAGTAGCAAGACTCTGCCTAAAAATAAAAGTAAAAAGGGCTGGGATGAAGCGCAGTGCAAAGGCCCTGGGTTCAGCCCCTATAGTATCACAAAAGTGAGGGTGTAGGAATAGGTGACAATTGGCTCAAGAATATGAGGTAAGGGCCGGGCGTGGTGGCGCATGCCTGTAATCCCAGCACTCAGGAGGCTGAGGCAGGAGGATTGTTGTGAGTTCGAGACCAGCCTGAGCTACAAAGTGAGCTCGAGGCCAGCCTGAACTGCATAGTGAGACCCTGTCTCAAAAAAGACAAGAAAAAAAAAAAAAAAAAAGAATATGAGGTAAATGGCCGAATGGTGAGTGATACACATGTACTTGGACTCAAAGCTCCCCCCAGACCCCCAAGTGCCCCGGTGCTGTTTTTTAGCTAAGCTCATACAATTATAGGCATTCCCAACTAGTTGTAAATAGTTTTAGGGTCCTGGAGAGGTCACTGGACACAGACATGGGGAAATGGGATTCCTCAGGGACATGCAGGCACCCAAGGGATCTGACGAAGGGCTGGGTCTGAGGAGGAAAAGGAGCTACTGCTCCTGATTGTACAACAGAGGCAGCAACACCTGGGACAACCTTAGGCAGAACTGATCCAAGGAAGCCTGGCTTCATGCAGATTTTTATTTACAGCTCTTAGGGAAATGTTCATAGCATGAGAAATATCCAGGAACTCCCGAGGCACCGTTCAGATGAAATCACACCCGATCCCTTCATACCAGGCACGTGGCATGGGTTCTGTGGCTACTAGCAAGAAAAGCAAGAGAAACTTTACAAAACCCTTTTGTGCCTCTGAGGAGGAGGAAGTGGGAGAGACACTAAGAGCTTATAGAGACAGAGCGGTCTCCGGATTGCAAGGACAGTGGACGAGTCAAACAGCCTTTCTTACACTCCCATGTAGGAATTTTCTACATGAGGTGGCATCTTGGGTCAGACATTATGTATGGCTTTTGGTATTTTAGTAGCACTACATGTGAAATTTAACTTTCACAAATAGCTGCACTAGTGAGTAGCTTTGATCACTGCATTAAGCTAAGGATTGCAATCTAAAAACTGTACTTGTCGCTCTCTGCTCCTGCGTGTCCGCTGCTAGTGGCTCTTCCCGTACAGCCAGCAGCGATCCAGACAAGATGGTGAAGGTCGGGGTGAACGGATTTGGCCGTATTGGACGCCTGGTCACCAGGGCTGCGTTTAACTCTGGCAAGGTGGATGTTGTGGCCATCAATGACCCTTTCATTGACCTCAACTACATGGTGTACATGTTCCAGTACGATTCCACCCACGGCAAGTTCCATGGCACTGTCAAGGCTGAGAATGGGAAGCTTGTCATCAACGGAAAGGCTATCACCATCTTCCAAGAGCGAGATCCCGCCAACATCAAGTGGGGTGATGCTGGTGCTGAGTACGTGGTGGAGTCCACTGGTGTCTTCACCACCATGGAGAAGGCCGGGGCTCACCTGAAGGGTGGTGCCAAAAGGGTCATCATCTCTGCCCCTTCTGCCGATGCCCCCATGTTTGTGATGGGTGTGAATCATGAGAAGTATGACAACTCCCTCAAGATCGTCAGCA
>PVKA01015213.1:0-50581 GCA_004027165.1 Ctenomys sociabilis
GGGAGGCAGGGAGGCAGGGAGGCAGGGAGGCAGGGAGGCAGGGAGGGAAAGAAAACAAGAATGAGGCGAGGGAAGCAATTCGAAGCCTCATCTTTCAGGATGCTAGCGATGAAGGGGCTGGCTGAAGCCCGGGAATGAGGAGGGAACGTGTTTGTAACTCCATATTTCTGGAGTTGGGAATGAGTCACATTTCAAGATAAACCTGTGAATGAAAGCCAAACTGTTGTTGTCCACGCATGGCACTAAAGATTATCATTGTACAGCTGAGTATCACGCGGTAAGACCCCAACGACTGAATTACAGCTCTAGCCTTCCACTTCCGGTGGGCGGCTCGGCAGCTACTCCCTGGCGCAGACTGCTAGTAAGAATTCTTGGTCTCTGTTACCAGAGGGAACCATATGGAGCATGGTCGGCCTTTTAGGGCTTTTCCACACCTGCTTCTCTGAGCTCATCTTAGTTATCATGGGTGTGTTCCCGTAAATGTAGTAGAGGTTGGAATAAGTAAGACGGAAGGTGTCCTACGAAGCCTAGCGTCCTCCTGCTCCCTAAGTAACACTGTGGCCAGGAGGCAGAGGCCCCTGGACGCCATGCTTTCCTAGCAATCCATGGAGAGGAACGTCAGCACTAAGCAAGATTTGCCACCCAGTAGTGCTCACCTATTCTCTTTAGCCCTTTACAAGTGTCTGTGGCAGATTCTGGGACTGAAAGTCAGCAAAAGTCTTAAAGACTTTGTTTAAAATGTGAATTCCAAGCCGGGCATGGTGGTGCATGCCTGTAATCCCAGCACTCGGGAGGCTGAGGCAGGAGGATTCTTGTGAGTTCAAGACCAGCCTGAGCTACAAAGTGAGCTTAAGGCCAGCCTGAACTGCATAGTGAGACCCTGTCTCAAAAAGACAAAAAAATAAAAAAATAAATAAAATGTGGATTCCTGTGATATCGCGCATACATAGTCACACTACACAGTTCAGACTCATAGTCTGAGGCTGCTGTTTCAGCCTCCCCGGTGCTGGGATTACAGGCCTGCGGCACCACCCTTGGCTCTGGAACCAGAATGGCGTGCAGATCCTGGAATTGAAATCTGGACCATGTGCTTTTCAGGCAAGTGCTTCGATCACCTAGCCCCGTCCCAGCTATTGTAGTTGCTAGATAAATTAGAGGTTTACAGTCTGTTTTCTAAAATCTAATGCATTGTACTGTCTCTTCTCCCTTTATTTCAAGTTTAAAAAATGAATGTTATCCACTGCACAGGGAACTTCTTGGGAAAACGTACAAGAAATTCATAAGTAAGTTTCATCAACTTGAAGGAGATTCTGTTCAGACTATTTCTAGCTCTAGAATTAATTAGCTTCTCTCAACAACTCCTTAGCTGTTCTCCTGCCTTTCATGCAAGTTACCTGCAGTGTGCACTTTGAGGAGAGAGAGAGAGACAGACAGACAGACACACACACACACACACACACATACACACACAGCAAGACTGCAGGCAACATCTGCCACAGCCAGCTGACTCTTCCTCAGAGGTGGAAAGAGGAGGAAGGGAACCCTGGGTGCCTCGCATGTTTGGGTTGTAAGGTCACTGGTGTGTTTTTGGAAGTGAGATGATCTCTATCTTTTGATGTAAATCTTAAAGTATTACATGACTCAATCAAAAAGGAACTGACTGATTGATTGGAGAAGCTTCCAAAGCAAAGCATAAAGATGATTCACTCAGACAGGTAAAATGGACACCCAAATTCCTGTTTATATCATGCTCCTTTAGAAAACAAACTAAGCCATACTGATGCATGGAGAGTCATATATTACATTTGTAAGTAGGCATGCATATGTACATATATGTACATCCAGAGCAAGAGAAGAGAGGAGAGTGGTTAAAATACTGTACTAACAGGGAGCAAGAACTGGAAAGGCTGGGGAACTCCACGCTGTATTAGTGAATATCAAAGATCTACAAGGAATATTTAATTTCTATGTAGGATGAGGTGAAAGAACAGTAAATTCTCATATATATATATATTTACGCAGGGTCTCACTGTGTAGTTCAGACTGGCCTTGAGCAGTCCTCCTGCCTCAGCCTCCTGAGTGTTGGCTGGGCTTCCAGATGTGCACCACCATGCCTGGCCTGGACTGCTAACATATTTTTACTACCTTTCACAAGACACAATTTATTCAGAGGAGAAGGTACCTCATGATCAAACAATGGCTGGGAGTCACACAACTTTATATTACTAGGAATTGCCACTTAAAACGCTGCAATATTTCTAATGGTGCAGAATCCTGCTATTGTGGTCATCACAACTTTCCAAAGAGCCTCAGTTTTGGTGCTTCTATCCTTGGTGTGTACTATTAACATGCAGTCTAATTTTTGTAACTGTATTTTGTTTTGCTTTGCTGGTGCAGTTTATCCTAAAGGTCACTTGCTAAAACCTCTACCTACCCCCACAAAGATGGGGTAGGCAGCATCCCAGAACAAGCAAGTATCTTGGCAAATCCTTTGGGATTTGGCATGATGCAAGTCTTTTCCTGCCAAGTAATTTTCTTCACAACTTACGAGGTTTGTTTATAATTTAGTTTTATAACATTTCATACCTTGAAATATAAAAAAGTCCACCATGACTTCTAAATATTTCCTCCTTCATAATATTTGAGAGTAAGCCCTGGATTGCCATTGTTGTCCTGATTTCTACCCAGTGCCTACATCTAACATACTAATATTTTATAAAACTAAGTTTGTTTTGATGGAAAAGAATCTGTTCTGATTCTATAAAAGAAGTACAGCTTTTAGACTGTTGTGTCTCTTATTTTGTTTACTTTTTTACAACTAGAAATGTATGCATTTATGAAGACATTGGTTGTTTTCATTCAATGAATTTAGGAAGCAAGGGGCATTGATAAGAAGCTACAGGGCTAGTTGCTGTTTAAGAGTGTGGGGATTCTGTGGACCAGGCCAGTGCAGGTAGGGCTGGAGGCAGAGCTGCTTTAAGATAAATGCAGGTGGCAATAAAATGTGCAGCGATGAATCTGGTTTAAAGTTAGTGCCATGGAGTGTCTATCATCAATATAATAAAAGAAAACTTTTCAGTGGCACAGCTCTCCATCAACAACCTGAAATCTAGCGAGGAGGAGTGTGACTCAGCACAGGAGTGTGTACCTAGCATGCACGAGTCCCTGGGCTAAATCCCTAGTGCTAGGGGGAAAAAATAAAATCTAGAACCTGGCAAACTAAGAGCTGAAGGAAACTGAACTAAAAGAGGGCTACACACAAAATCAGAGCACATGGGGAAACATGTATAATCCAGGCAAAAAATAAAAAAAGCTGTATGAGAGTTCCCTGTACTACTCCTGCATTTGCTATGCAGAGACCGACTGCTCCCACCACAGGAAGTGCCTGGACTCCTGGACTTACAGCAAGAGTGAGGTCACCAGGGCTGCCCATGACTCAAGCTACCCTGACAAGTATGGCACATAGCTCTTGCTTGAAAGTGTCAGGCTAGTGCTCTCTTTTGACCAAGTGTTTAACTTGTGTGGCTGGGTGGATTCCACTTCCACACTGCATCTGCAGCCCTGAGCTTCTCTTCCGGGGCAGACCGGAAGTCCTTCTCCCTGGAAGTCCTCACTGGAACTGCAGTGCACTCTTGTGAGTCCTCACTTACCTTTGCCATGCACCACCTCCATTCCTGCCGGCTGAAGCATGCTCCATCCAGCTATCCAAGTACCATTAGAAAATAGTAAATTAGCATCAAAGTGCACAGCTAGGTGAAACAAATGCATTCGTACTGCTCAATGAAAGGAGGTTATTTGGATCTGGAACCAGTGGCCTGCGGGTTGGAGGCGCCAGTGTGGGAGACTGTGTGGCAAGGTGAGAGAGCTAGGCAGTGGAGGGTGCTGGAGCCCATTGTCCTCTTTGTTTTCTGAACACAGAGCTGTGACGTGCGGCCACCACCACCGCCCGCAGCACACAGGAGGGCACTGCAATCATAGATCCTGCTAATTACAGACCAAAACCGGCAAGAATGTTAGCCAAAATAAACCTGTTTCTCTTGATAAATTACTGTAGATTGTTGTTTGCAGACTCTAGCAAGCTGCTCTAACAAAGTATGCAAAAAAAAGGAATTGTCACTTAATAGTAACGATTCACCCAGGTCAGACTCATACACTGAGCACTACTGCGGTCATCCCTCAAATCCTTTTCTGGAACTGCTACTGTGAGTTGACTGTATGTCAACTGAAGGCACAATAAGAATTGAATATTATATAACCTCAGACTTGCCCGTGGCTTGCGCACTGCGTGGTGTCTGAGTGACCCCGGGAGCCCCACTCCGTCCTGGGGAGCCAAGGCGTGTGCACCACTGCCTTCCTCTGCGAGCTCGCTGAGGAGCGCTGCGCCATGCCGTCCTTCTCACAAGCGTGGTGCGTGCCTGGGCCAGTCCTCGTAGGAGCAGGCCTTCGGAAGTCGGGCAGCTCAGAGCCCAAGAGCACTCTCCGTGTTCTATGGGGATCTGCAGGCCAGTGGCCTTGAGCTTGACCCCAAAGCCCAGTGCCAGCGTCCCCAGCTTCCCGCTCAGTGACACGCTCACACACACCTGTAACCCCAGCTCTGAGAGGCGGAGGCGGGGCTCCCCCACCAAGAGTCCCCGAACCACTTAGGAAGACTGCATGAAAGTAAGGCATAAAGTGTTGGGGGTGTAGCTCGGTGGAACACCCCAGGCCTGACCTCCCTTCGGGATGCACGGAAGGTGAGAAGGGAGGGAAAACCGGGGCGCGGCCGCGTAGGTAAAATTGGATAGGTTTCCTCCGAAATCTAGGCGCATGGCCACCGCGACCTGCAAATACATGTCCATTCTTACCCAGGCTTTATTGGACATGACTCTTCACAACTTTATCTGACCTTTATCATTCTCTCCAGGATCTGCCACCTCCCTTATTTGAAACTGCTGGGGAAGGAGTAGACACAAATGACTCAGGTTACAGCTTCTTTTATTTTTGCTCTTCATAGTTTGTAGGACTTTGTAGGGTGCTCTGGGGACCTGTCACAGACGTCACAGTTTCTCCAGGAAAGCACAATCTGTTGGTAATTCTTATCTAATTAAAATACCAAAATTATAGAGAAGACGCCGGAATAGTACCAGGAGCTCTCACACAGCTACTCTGCCTGGATTGCATGTCTGGGTGTGGTGATATGGCAGAGGACGGGTGTTGGGAACAGCCCCACAGCACGCCAGGCAAGTGCTCAGTGCGGCCACGAATGCATCTTCTGATTTGTCATTTACTTACTTTTACATTACAATCTACTACCAAGTTGGGATCTACTTAAAAATATATTTGTAAAGACAACGTCCTGTATGCGTTCTGATATCCTATATTTCCAACTGTTTTCCTTGTAATAAAATTCACCTCCACCAAAAACATATTTATATTTTTATCTTCCTCACAAATATTTAGTTAACTTCTTGTCACTGGAAGCATGAAAATATATTTTCCCAGGGCTATGGCACCCAGACTACAAGATAGGCATTTAATGAAACACGTCTCACCCTTTAATACATGTGCTGCTCGTATAAATGGTCTCAATTATAGTACCTGTGCCTTGGGGGTCACTAATGGTTCTGGTGGCATCGTGGGTTGGTGTGGGGCTACTGAAGACAGGCAAGTGTACTTGAAAGTGAGATATGACATAGAACTCCGAAGAAGGCAGTGCCTGCGTGGTCTCACTGATACTGATTTAAAATTGTAATGTTCATCTTTCTTTTACTTTTACATTTGATTTCTCTTAAAAATCAAATTATTTCCAAAACCAAGCTCAGCAAATTTTTAAAATTTGATGGAGAACTTATACTGACATCATTAAACATAAAAGTTCAGACTTCAGGGCTGAAGTTGCAACTCAGCTGTAGAGAGCTTGCCTGGTCTGTGCAAAGTCCCAGGTGTGCCATGCATGGAACCAGCATGAGGGACAGGGAGGAGAGAGGGAGAGGGAGGGAGGGGGAGTAGAGGGGACAGGGAGGAAGAGGGAGTGAAGAAGAGAGAAAGGAGGGGAGGGGGAGGGAAGAAAGAGGGACAGTGGGATGGAGCCAGAAAGGGAGGCAGAGAGAAAGGAAGGGAAGGAAGGGAAAGAAGGGAGAGGTAGAGCAAGAGAAAGTGAAAGAGAGGGAGAGGGAGATGGAGAGGAGAGAAAGAGTTCAAGCTCCTGAAAAATGTTCAGAAATTTTTCCCACTTCTACCACCATTAGTGATGTCATTAAAGGATATTATCAAGATATTTCAACTAAAAAATTCATAGGCGTCTACTGAGTGACACAGTCTTGATTCTTGGTACCTATACATACACATGAAAATGCTCAGCACAAGTACTTAAGAAAAAGGAGCTACCAAAAACTGATAAAGAAAAGGTCTTATGTTTCACTTCTTGAATTAATTGTCTTAGAATTTACGTGGCTCAGAATGGCAACTGAAAATACTTGCTAAAGCAGTCCAAATTACTCTCTGTGTGCATGTACTTGTGTGTGTGTATGTGTGTGTACATGTGTGTCCATATGCATATATATGAAGGCTTTTCTGTTCTGATTTATGATAGGTTTTCTGATTGGAGGCTTTAATCCCATTTTACCTCTGGCTAAATTAAATTAGAATATTAATGCATTTAAACATAGTCCATAAGCCCTTGTATCCTGAATATTTTTACAATTATGATAGTTAAATGAAGAATAGGAATTAAATTCCTAATGTCAACTGCAACAGGCTTTACCACGTGCAGAACAAAAACAAAATGATAAATGACAACCGAAGAGTACACTGATTTTATGACACAATGTTCTGTGGAGGATATTTTTAAATTTTAAAAACTGATAATGTTATTTGACATTACAGAAGTAGTGCTTCATATTGTATTGCATCTAGCCTCTGACTGCTTATTTTCTAATAACAAAGGAAGCAAAAACAATAGAAAAGGCAACAAAGAGAAACCCAGCTCAGCCTGCCAGTCCCTCACGCTCCCAGCTAAGCGGTGGGCCCGTGAGCTACAGGTTGAAGGCAGGGCCTGGCTGTGCCAGGGATTGCGAGCTCCATTTCAGAGCTTCTGTAGGAGGGCTGCACCTCGGGACGGTGCCACCGCCAGGCGGGCCCTGCAGCCGGCCACCCCTGTGCGCAGCGACGCTGCGGCGGCCTGATGTGCTGGCAGGTCGTGACTGTGACAGAACGGAGTCTACCCCCAAAGTCACCTTCTGAGGTTTCTCTTACACAGAAGAGCTGCAGTACTGAAGTGAATAGGATTTTGTCGCGTTAACTGGGAGAAAGGGTGCACTGCGGTTGGCCGCGCGCGGCCCTCTGTCCTCCTAAAGTGCTGTCCGAGGTTCTGCGCCTCCGCGAGGAGGGAGTCAGACCCCACAGACTGGCGACGGGCACGCCTGTCCCTAATCGACGCCCGATGCTTTGCCTAGGAAGTTGGCGTTGCCGTCCTCAGTGTCTGTTCTTCGGAACCAGGGCTCCGAATGCGCGCCTCGATGGTATGAATCCAGGAAATGGCAGACTCCAGGGATTTCGCTGGGAAAGTTGGGCGGGAGCTCTTCCCTGGACCGCGGGGTAAACACAAAGCCAGGGCAGTCTTTGAGTAACCTGCAAAGATTAAAATAAAGATTAGAATGTCATGTTAACACAGACGATCTCTGAGGAAACAAAGGGAGAGGGCTGGCCAAATAGCTCAGCGTATTAAAGCACCTGCTAAGCCTGCGCTGGGGCTGGGGTTTCGATCCCCGGACCTGCCTTGCTGGCCCCGTCCCTGCACGCCTGTAATCCCAGCTCTTGGGAGGCTGTAAACAGGCTGGTCACTACGAGTCTGCTCTATGTAGTGAGACTGAACACCCTATAGACCCTTCCCTAAAATAAAAAAATATATATAAATAAATAAGAAAGAGATATGAGCAGCGAGCACCGCTCTCTCCGCCCCTTCAGACTTCTGGATACCGCACCTACTGCAGAGCAGAATCAGGTCCACAGCCAGTGACGCTCTACTAACTGATGTAGTTGCAAAATACTAAAGAGTTAAATCAACAGTAAAGCGCACAGGATTTTTAAAACAACAAAAATAAAATGACCCCACTGATCTGGTAAATCCAGAGATAACAAATCCCACATATACTTCTAATGCAACTGATCAAAGCTTTCTAAATTGAAAGCGCTCTGTGATTGGCCATTTATCCATTTAAAAGCTCTGGGTAACAATGAAAGAAAAATGGTGTGAAAATGAGTTTTTGGTTTTTCAATGAAAATTTGTATGAGATTTAATTGTACATATTTGGGCTCTACTGTTTTAATACGTATTTGTGACATTTCTGTTCCAAAACTCCTCTCTGTCAGCCCTCACTGTTTGCTGCTCACTGCTTGTCCATTAAGCTAAACTCGTTTAAATTCACTCTTACTGATTAAGCTACTGATCTGTCTCTCATTTGATTTCCATCAAATTTGAACTTAATGCGGATTCTCTGTAATCTACTATTCAGGCCAGGGATAAGAACACTGAAGAACCCTGAGCTGTAGACCAGTGTCTGAGACAATTGCTTATCTTCTCCACCCCAGCATTTACCAGCATGGGGTCATCGAAAGTGACTCAGAAGGCTGAGGGGTGGGGCAGACGTGGGTTTTAGTTTGCTTGTGATTTCCCAGGTACTGAAGAAACAAGCTGAACAGAAGTAGGTCAGGAAGCTGTCTCTGAGTGAGTGTTCTTGTAACTAATCTTTACAGAATGTGTCAATCAAAGTGTAATCTGCAAAATAAAACTGATGAAAATTATGGCTTTGTTGCAAACATCAGTTGGAGCAGCTACCACTTGAGAGGCATGGAATTTGGTGACCACACACCGACTTGCCATGGGCAGACAGCAGACTGTGGCCTTCATATGCTCCTGGATCATATTAGGCCGCGACCACGGCCGACATGCATAGTGATGAGCAATGGCTGAGGTGCCCTGGCTTGGAAACCTTGAGGTAAAACAGTTTCTTCAGGACCAGAAACCTTCCAGATCAGGCATAGGTTGACACCATAGAAATTGGCTAATAATGTGAGGTTCTTCCTTTAATTTCTTGTTCCTCAAAGGCCGTTTTCTGGCAAGCCACCCCAACAAGGATTCTTAAAGTGAATGAGTGAGATTCATGTGAGTTGCATCAACATTTGATCAACTTAAAATAATCATAAAACATAAGAAGATTCCAAATAAATCACAGAGGGCTGGGAAGATAGCTCAGTGGAATAAATGCTTGCCTGGCAAGCACAAGGTCCTGAATTTGATTCCTGGTACCGCAGAAAAAAAAAAAAAAAAGAAGATAAAATACATCATAGAAAGACATGGACATATGGAGTGGTAGAAGCCTGCTTTGCTCTCACTTTCTGTTGTGACTAGTACTTTATAGTGTTGATTTCTTGTCCAAATAAAAAACGCTAGCTATTTCTTGTCCTTTAGATAAAACACAAGCACTTGCTGTGTGAAAGGGAAGACAGAGCATTATTCAGATGCACATAAGAAGGTGAAAGCTGTGCCACCTGGACTCCAGTGTCCTGTGGCAAGTGCAGGGGGTGGCCTGGTACTAGCTCGGGAGGGAGGGCTAGCAGCTGGGGCCGGAGCACCAGGAGGCGGGCTCAGCGCCCTCCGGATGTGTGTCCAGGCACAGGTGGAGTGTGAAGAGGAGAAGAAGACGTGCTCATGTGGGACTCAGGTCTGAGGAACTACACAGACAGTGGTGCCACTGCAGGGGGAGCCACTAACGTGGCTGAGTGGGAAGTGGACTCCATCAGCCAAGTCACTTCTAAAGTGTCAGCTCATCGCTCAGCTAGTTTGTGGCTTTGCAGAAACTTGCGGAATGAACAAGGAAATCTTTTAAAAGCAAGAGACTAAAATTTGATTTTTAAATTTAACTTAATTGATCTACTTTTCTTGAGACACAACCTTGCTGTATTGCTGAGGCTGCCCTTGAGCTCCTAGGTGGAAGCTGCCCTCCTGCCTCAGCTTCCCTGGTGGCTGGAGCTACAGGTACACACCTCCTGCAAGGCCAGCAAGACAGCACTTCCAAGAAAGTCACAGGAAAGCAGCAGTGCTATCACGGTAACGTTCCAACATGTGGTGGAGAAGGAGCAGAACCAGGGGACCCTCAGATGGTGTCACCATGAGATAAAGCAACAGCCATGGAGAGGACCTGAGAAAGAAGCCACTGAAAGGAAAGATGCTCTGCTTAGCCTATTTCACCGCAACTGACAGGCCACAGAAAATGGGGTAGTGGTGACCCCGACTTCAGCCAGGCCGCTACATGACTTGGATCAAGCAGAGCTGCTGGCCCACTGCAGCAGAAGCACAGCCAGGACGCAGCCCTGGAGTCGCCACTCTGTAGAGACAGCACAGTCTTGTCACTGCTCTGTTTCTCTGTGACATGCACAGCAAAGACACCAGTTGGGTGGGCTGGAAAGTAGATGCGGCTTTCAGGAGAAAGAAGGTGCTCCAAAGAGTTATCTTGAAGAACAGGGAAGATAATTTATCTACTGTGGGAACCTGGAGGATGATTTTATCATTCAAAGGTTTTCCTTAATATGTTTAAATTTTTATTTATTTATTTATTTATTTATTTATTTATTTATGGGATACAGGTTTTCACTACACAGCTCATATTTGTAGTGATCCTTCAGTCTCAGCATTCCCAGCACTGGAATTGCAGGCTTGTGCCCCTAGCCCTGGTTTTGGGGGCCCGCACGGTGTACAGCACTGGGGATTGAACTCTGGTCCTTGCCCTGGCCAGGCAGGTACCTGGACTGCTGAGCTATCTCCTCAGCCTGCTGTTAATGTTTGTTAACATGACAAAATTTATACTGTAGATAGACTTCCATCTGAATAGTTTAAGGTAGACAAGTGATACCATAATCAAGGATTTTAGTGACTTAGGTTGTCCGCTGCATGTTGCTAAGACACAGGCAAAATGATACGAAAGGCCTCAGAACTCCCATCTTAGTAGGTGGAGATCTGCCGCTAGTCTGTAAGACTGTAAGAAACAGGGGGAAAATATTGAATGATCTGCTGGTCTTCTACTTCCCCAATACAGAAGCATAATAGGGAATTTGATTGGTTCTATTCTTAATTACAGGAAGGGATTTTCTTAAACTCTGAAGAGCTCCTGGGTTATTAGAATATCCTTGCTTTTCATGTGTCCTTTGGGTCACCTCTGAATTTATGGGTTGATAAAGAATGGATTCCAGAAAAAAATCAGTAATGCTATTGAAGGCTTCAGGTTAGCCTGACCCAGTGGAGGACAGAGGTATAGACAAAACAAGGCCAATGAGTACATTAGTCACCTCTGCATCACCAAACTGATGAGTCCAAATGCCAAAGCTCAGGTTCAGAGGCACTGTCATCTTAGTGAACCTACAGCATGGTACCCTGAGTGGGGGACAGAGAAGGTCTGTCCCTGGTGCCCTTGTGGTCCTCACCTTGCCATCCCTTATGCAGTGATCCTCATGTGCACCTTCACAGCAAGGCATGTGAGACACCGGCCTAAATACTGCCACTTGCACTAGTGCAGTGTTGCCCTGGCAGGTCTTGGGATCCGCAGAATCCATCGCTGTTTGGTCAAGAGCTCTGGCAGCCCAAGGACTGCCTGCGACTGTGTCTCGCTTCTGCCTGAAGGACTTCTCAGCTACAATGCCCTATAACTTCTGATTGTACGTATTTTAACTCTGAGTGGCTTATACTAGAATTTTAGTGCTGTACAACTGCTGGTATCAGAACACCTAATAATACCCTGAGGTCATTAATAAGTGATTTCTAAAGGAAAAGTAGGGAAAAAGATATGACACCTGTTAAGAACACCACTGGGTTATAAATACATCATAAGACTCATGAGTATCTTAAGAAGGTAAAGTAAGAGTTATAAAAATTATTGCTTTTTCCCCCCTTTGAGATCCCCTAAGATAAGACCTATGGAGAATGAATGAGATCAACAGAGAAAAATGGCAAGTGTACAATAATAGCAACAGATCTCAGGCACTTAATGTTATCAGTACCTGTAGGTCGTTGGGCTAACATTGATTTTCCGTGGCACACTGCAGGACTCAAATTTGTTAGCCAAAGTGACATTGTTTCCAAATAGACAGTAGCGAGGCATTTTTACTCCAACAACTCCAGCAAACACTGATCCAGAATGCAGTCCAATCCTCATCTGAAAGCAAAATTAACAGTGTTCATGGCCCCTGGCAGACACTTCCCACTTACAGTGTTGTCTGAGGTACTGTCTCAATTGTGCTGGCATAAACTTGGGTGCACACGTGTGTCTCTGACTCATGATACCTGACTCTTCATGAAGACACCGAAACATAGCATAGCTGAGTCAGCACAATTCATAATCACTGAATTTTGGAAGTGGCCCCTATGTCCATCAACAGACAGATGAGTAAATAGAATGTGATCTTTACACACCGTGGCGTTCCTCTGCACTGAAGAGAGATAAACTTCAGCCCTTTGTTGCACAATTAATGCACTTGAGAGTGGAAAGTTCAGGGAAATAAATCAGGCACACAGCTTAAATACCACGTGGCTTCTCTATGTGAGACATCCAGAATAAAAATACAAAGTAAAATACAAGATAGTAGGAAGCCGGGAGCTAGATGGTCCAGGGGTGATGGAGCTCAAGACAGGGGAGGTGGTGGGGAGAAGGTAAGGGAGAGAAGGAGAAATGGGGATGTGTCTGTTCATGTGCCGCTATGCACAAAGAGTACAAACACACACTCAAGAGTACCCAGAAGAGGGGGACCGAGGTGCAGGTGGGGTGCACAGGGGGCAAAGGGGGTGAAGGGGAATCAAGTCATGGGATACACATGTATCAGCTTCCCACAGCGTTACGCCCTGCACCAGGTACTAATAAAGTAAAGCAATGACAGATCTCTTACCAGTAGCTTCCACTGTGCTACACCTTCTTCATCGCCTCTAGTCCACCTTCCTGAGCCCCTCACCATGCAAGTATAAATTACCAGTGCAGAAGCAGGAGCCCTCCCTTGAGCACACCGAGGGCTATTCTCAAAGCTGTCTTTATTGCACCCCTCTTACATATCTGAAATGAGTTTCCATGGTCGACACATTTCCGAGTCATCACAGTGCTCCACCAGGAGCTGTGGGCCATTACTGCGAACCTGTTCCTTGCTTCAGGTAAGACAGGCTTGCTTTCTGAACACCATGAGTTGTTTCCGAAATGGTGATAGAGAAGGACAAAAGAAACTCACTCCCAGGATCTAAACTGGGGTTCTGAAAAGCTGGGCACGATCATTGCCTGCACTGCCTGCTACTAGCAGGGTGACACACAGGCATTGCTGGGACCAGGGGCCAAGGCAACGCTGGAAATACGATGCCATTCCATTGCAAAGAAAACAAGATTTAAAAGATGCTTTGCTTTATAATAACTGTATGAAAAACACTTCTCGTTATTCAGATAACTAAAAACTGAGGTAACTAATATTGAAACAGACGATGACAAAGGAAACCAACTGAAATTGCATTGCTCTGTGAGTCAATGTTTTGTTGCTGTGACCAATGCCTGGTGACAAAACTCTGAGGAAGAGCTTGCCTTTGGCTTCCAGCTTCAGAGGCTGCAGTCCACCATTTGTGAGTGCCAAAGAAGGAACATCATGGTGAAAGGCCATGGCAGGGGAAAGCCAGCCACCCCAGGACAATGAGGCAGACAGAGAAACGGGCCTTGGCCGGGACAGCGAGGAGCCCCGGGGAGGCCACCTTCCAAAGGCACACGCCCCAGTGCCCAGCACGCCAACAAGGCCCCCAGCCCTGCTGCTGCCTGTCCAGCTATGAACTTCCATGGGCCAACCTATGGCTGACCCTCACAGTTCAGTCCCCTCAGTAGGCCCAGCTCTAATCACTGTTCATTGCAAATGCAGACCTCAGTGTACAAGAACATATAAGCCATGGGGGATCTCTTCATGCCTAAAGACACTTGTTACAGCCCAAATAACAATGGCTGAAATCTTCATGGACCACATCCGCTGAAGTTTGACCCAAGGAACAATGAAATCATGCCATGGCTGGGTTGTAAGAGTCAGTAGGAGATGTGAGGGAGTGAAATTTAGGAATTATGGTGATCTAGGGAGACAGAGTGCTGGAATATTTTTTGATGGGCTGTTTCAAAAGATCTAATTACTTGATAACTTGAAGGAACACAAACTGTGAAATTACTGCTACAATAAAGCAAGTTAACATTTCATATGACAAATACCATGTTCATTATTTTCAACTTTTTAGTTGACCTTTTGAAAAGTTTTACTAAATAAATACATTTTAATTCAAAGTCATGAATTCAGAGTTAGGTGTAATTTAAGAACCTGAAAACTCCTTTTATGCTCAATTTTCTAGTTTATTTCAGACATTCACTACCAACTTTGCAGAGCTACTTGCTTTTTAAGATGTTGTACTATGAAATCTAAGAACTTTTCAAACAGAAACACTATATTACAAATTTAGAGATTTGCGTTCTAACCAAACTCCACCAGTAATTCATAGCATGACCTTATTTTTATCTGATCATTTCTTCATACATAAAATTCAGTGTTGGATGATTCTTAAAGTCAGAGTTTTACTTTATGAAGCAAAACTCCACTAAATTGGGGTGTTCTTCAAGCAAATATGGTTGTACAGATCTAACAATAGTGTAATAAAATAATAGAAAGCTTGGCCCAGGGAGATAGCACAGTGCCATAAACGCCTGCCTGGCATGAGTAAGGTCCAGAGATCTATCCCTAGTACTGCAAAGAAAGAAAGAAAGAAAGAAAGAAAGAAAGAAAGAAAGAAAGAAAGAAAGAAAGGAAGGAAGGAAGGAAGGAAGGAAGGAAGGAAGGAAGGAAGGAAGGAAGGAAGGAAGGAAGGAAGAAAGGAAGAAAGGAAGAAAGGAAGAAAGGAAGAAAGAAAGAAATCTATCTTCTGCCTCTCTGTATAAGTCATGGCCCCCATAAGGAGAGGATTCTGCTCTCTTGGGCCTTCTGTAAACCAGGTTTCCTCTGTATATTTAGCTATTCCAGCTTAAATATGCTAAGTGCGCCATAGCATTTTTATTTGCTCATTCCATCAGAGTTAAGCAAATTCGTTTTCCTCACCAAGCCAACATCTTCTTCCTTCAAATGTCACTTTCCCTACAGCCCTCCCTGCATTATCACCTTGTATCAGCCCCAGCTTTCAAAGAGAAGTTTTCACACGCTTGAGCAAGAAGTGACTGATGATGGACACTGCACACACTGCCCTCAGTGTTCCCCTTTTCATGGGAAAAAGACCTGCATGTGGACGGATGAAGGTCCTAGGGTTCTGACCCCTAGGCAAGCGCAAAGGCCGCCTCCCGGGTGTCTCCCACCTGGAGGCCACTTTTGGCACAGCTCATGTCCCATGCCAGGCTTGGTGCAGAGAGGGAGGGCAGCACAGGTTGATTTTTCAGTTCCTGCCCTGGGACACGAAAAGGCATGTTTAATTTCTCACTTCCCTGGTCAGTAAAACAAAGCTAAAATTAGCCAGGTAATGCTTGTAAAGCTATTTATATTTCTTCCAAGTGAAAAAATTTAAAACTTCCATTTAGATAACTAAGAAAAGTTACACCACTAATCCTACTTCCTCACTAAACATACACATTAGGAAAACATTCACTTACAAAAGAGTACGGGGCAGGGGAGATAGCTCAGCAACTTAAGAGCCTGCCTGGCAAGCGCAAGGATCCAGGTTCAATCACCTGTACCACATGCCATGTTGGCCCCAGAACCCTGTGTGCACAACACTTGCCACCTAAACCAGGTGTGGTGGCACAGGTAGACCTGTAATCTCAGCGCTGGGGAGGCTGAGACAAGTAGATCACTATGAATCTGAGCTGTGTAGTAAGACCATGTACCATGAACAGATTTTAAAAATGCATGAAAACAAGGAACACACACATTTCTTTTGAAAATGCAATTAATATTGTGTCTGGAAAAGTCCAGCTGTGTGATGCTTTTTAAATATAGCGGCAGTTATTTCCTATTCCTCCTATGGAAGTGTGGAACTGAAACCTACTACCTATGGCACCACTGTGGGAACACAACAAAGGGAGAAGGTCCCTGTCACCTTCCAACACCTGAAATTAACAAACAAAAGGTTCCCCTAGTTAACAGTAAGCTGGCTTGAGTTAGGCTGACACAGGTGAGAGGTAGCACTTGGCAGCGAAGAAGACAGCAAAGCAGCAAGAGCACCAGGGGGAAGAGCAGGCTTCCACCCGCCCAGGCGGTGTAGGTCGCACCACACATCTCTGTGCGCTCCTCTCACAGAGCCCAAAGATGTTTACACAGCGAGGACCCTGGCCCTGCTGAGTGGCTTAATCAAGCTTCTAAACTTCTCAAGGTGACACAATGACTGGACCACCAGGACAGAGAACAGAGCCTTGGGGACCCATTCTAGGAGGTGGAGCTGCAGAGTCACCTGGTTAAGCGTCTAGACTTCTCAAACTGATGCAGTGTATCACCCGGCACACACGAGGTCCTGCAGTTTCCACCAGTCTTGTTTGCTGGGACATGAGCCACTTGTCCACAGTGTGACTGCTCTGAGAAGAACACCACACAGTATGGTGTGGCTGAGCCCAAGCTGCCCACCACCCTCAGGAGCTACTGACTGGATTCCAAAGACTGGGGCAAGTGCAGCAGTTCAGGCCCTTCAGCTTCTAGCGAGCCCTAAGGAAGGCTCGAGACTCAGTGCAGCTGAGACAGGGCATGGTGGCAGGTTTGGAAAACAGTTGCAAAGCTCAGACAGCATCCACTAAGGTGAAAGAAAGCCAAGGCTACACCCCTATTACAACAGTTGCTTTAAATAATTTTATTTCTTCGTTTTATATTTCATAACATGCTAGCTTGGATTCTGCACTATATTAAGGACTTGAGTCTGTCGGTCATTCACTGAAGACAGTTCTACAAAAATTCAGTGGAAGATTTGCTGTAAGTGGGACATTCAACTATCTCAGCCATCCTCTATTATTATAACTTGCCTGTTACTTTACCTACAATAAGATACTATGCCAAATTCTGACTCATTTAAAATTTTCAAAATGTTACAAACCTTGGAAAATACCGATGGACTTGTATTCAACATCTATTCTCTCATAATGCCCTCTGAAGATTAAAAAACAGAAGCCTGCAGGGTCCAGATGCATTTAGTCAACCAGACAGATGCCTCTGCAAGAGGGGTGCAAGGCAAGACCGGCACCTGCTTGCATTTCTTTTGCTCCAAGTGTGACCAAATTTGTGGACCTATTTGGGTTTTCTATTGCATGCTCGGTGGACAGTCCATTTTCCAGGCCACATCTTCTGATGATATAATGTAGATTTTCTACCTCTTTTCTGTTTGCAGTGTAACAGGTGGAGTTTTGTTCTCTGTCAACAGGAGAGACAATGGCTTTCTGGGCATGGTGGCATTCTCACTGTGACCATGTGGCACAGCACTGGAGTGACTCTAGGCCAAGGAGAAGCAGCGGTTCTGAAGTCTGTCTCTGGCAGTCATCTTTTGAACTTATAAATGGCTTCTCTGGATCTCTCAATGACTTCATAAGCATTTAGAAATATCTGGTAGTAAACTGCCTATTTTAATAAGACAGAGATGCTGCCCCTTGCAACTAAACCCCAGTGCATCCGTTGTCCTTTGGTTAGTCAGCCAACCACAGCTGCTCTTAGGACACCGGCCTTGCACCCCTGCCTTACCTTGATTGGCTCTCCATGTGGAGACATGACTTCATCAGACAGCTCCATCATCTTCAGTGCCATGAGCGCGATCTGGACTGCGTGGGTGTCACTCTCCCTGTGCAAGCCACCAGCCACACAGTAGGCATCTCCAATGGTCTCCACCTGGGCGTGAGGCATTTTGAGTATTACAAACAGAAGCGCAGGAAGCATCACTGCATACAGCACAGCAGAAACCAAAAATCACACAGCAGAAAACCTCCAGCGCCCAGCAATCATGCAGCAAGAAGTGACACTGCCTGGCCAGGGAAAGGCAGCTGCCCTCAGAGGCGACTTCCCTTTCAGGGCAACCGCAGCATCTAGACCCTTCCGTCACTGCACAAGGATGCAATCCTGTGAGCACAGAGCCAGGACCCTCCACCCCGGACCTGCCACTAACCCAGCAGGCCACTTAGCCCCTTTTTAAATTTTTACCATGCAACATAACTTTTGTAGAAACCAATGATATATTTTGCACTTAAAATAAGTTGATTAAGATATTGGAATCATTTTGTATCACTTTATTGCTCCCTCATTAAAAGTGTTATGCATCAAGTTTCCCCTCAATGAATTATAGTGAAAATGTGTAATGCAAAGGTGAAAGTGGCAGGGCTTTTGATATCTTGTATCATTAAGTATCTAGAAGGTATGAGTCACAAAGACTGGAACTCAAGGAGTCAAACCCGGAGACAAAAGCAATAAACACAGTAACACTGCAGATGGGGCTCTCAAAGAAGCTCCCAGCACCACCACCACCACCAAAAGCTACATCATCACCTTACACACAGCACCTCCTCTCCCTGTGCTCTCACCGCACTGAGTCGATCTAAACCCGTAAATAACTGCAATCCTAATAGTTGCACTTTTCTCCTTGAAATATTTATGGTAATTAAGCACTTCCAGGTCAAATGGCCCTTAACCATGTCCTCCATCATGAGGGGGATAAGGTGAGAGAGGAAAACTGAAATAGGGGACGAAACCTCAGAGACTCATTTCAGCAATCTCCTCCTCACACATGACGAATCCGGAAGCTCTCTTGAGTGGCTCCAAGCTGGCTCGGCCTGTCCGGCTGTGAGCCTCTGACTTCGCCTTCTCCCTGTGTCTCCTGGCCACAGTTCTCCCAATGTCACTGGCCTCCTAACCTCTAAGACGCCAAGCATTCTCCAACTCGCAGTTCTCCTCACAGAGCAGACTGCAGAAAACTCTTACCTTTGCCCGTCCTGTCCAGCTCCCTGACAAGACACCATCCTGTTTTGTCACAGGCCTATTTTAACCTCCTCCTGCACTTTCACACCCCTTAACCTGCTTTATTTTCCTCCAAAATATAACCACAACTGAAACACTACAAACATGCTCATCCGATTATGGACTGTATGGTCCCTCCCCATATATAAGCTCTCTGAGTTTGCATACTGTTTTCACTTTTTTATCACTAAGGCCCAGTAAGGAATGAATGTCTAGGCAGGGATGCCTCCCCAGCCTCAAGGGCTCCTCACAACAGCTGAGAAGTCACAGGTACCCAGCACACAGATGGCCGAGGGGAAGTCCTGCCACCCACTGTGACAAGGAGTTAGGAGCCTCCCCCTCTGCTCTGGGCCATTCTGTACCTGCATGGGCCACATAGGAATGTCCTTTAGGAATCTGGCCCTTGTTAGTTCTGCCCTTCTCTCGCTCTCCTCTAACATGTGAGCCCTGATTTTTGGGCGAGAATCCTCCTGTCCCCTATCCATGGCCCATTTGTGATGGCAAGTGCTAAACAAACTAAAAGTTCATTAAAGCAATGCATAAAAGAATTCAGATATTAATAGTGCAATGATCAAAAGATTGAGAGACAGAAAGAAAATGAGATTTTTTTTCTATAAATTTCCACTTATAGGAAGATGGAGATACCTAGAAATCAAACATGTAAGTGAAATAAATCAGACACAGAAGGTTAAACATCGCATGATTTCTCTTGCATGAGAAACAGCAAGTATAAATAATTTAAGAAGCAAAATGAAAGATACATGACAGACAGCAAGGAGGTGGACCTTTTGGAGGTGGACCAAGGATGGAGGGAGTGGAGGGTGGGGAAAGGAGAAGGAAGTGGGAAGGACCACCTTGCTGTGACCTGTGTGAGTCCCGGCTCCCCGTGAGGGACGTGCTCATGGCATGCTGTGACCTGGACTAACAGACACGTTCAGATACACAGATGAAGAAACAGTGCCCAAATGCGCAGATAAACAGAGAGGCCTGGCACAGGCTGGTCCCTGGCCGGATCCGCCGGGCTCTTCCCCGGAAGCCGCTGCCTCCGGGTCAGGCTGTGCCATCTCCCTGGGGTTCAGGCCCTTCCTCCCCTACTCCCCGCTCTGCCAGGTATTTTCACGTGGAAGGAGAGGCAGATAGAAGAAAGGGATAAGGATGGGCGGAGGCGAGGTGCTGTAGGCTCTAGTGACTGGGATTGAACCGGGGGAGGGGGTTCAGGAAGGAAGCAGTTGACTACCGGTGCTCGGGGATCTGGAAACTGCACCCCATGCTCACAGTCAGCATCACCGGAAGCACAAGAGGGTGCGGCTGCTGGCAGCAGTCAAGGCTGCCTGTGACAGGGGAAGTCGTCACTCAGTTGTGAGCAGGGAGACACTCTCAAGACAGACCATGACTATGCGTAAATGCAGCAGATCCCCAAGAGGCCATCAAACTTCATCCACCTGAAGCCCAATATTTTATCCTTAAGTATGCTTGGACTTCACCCCTACACACACACACACACACACACACACACACACACACACACACACACACACATCAGGGGCTCAGGGTTCCGTCTGTAATTCCCCATGAAGTTCCACAGAGGAGAATTTGCTTCTACTCTCTCAAATGAAACAGGGCAAGGACAGGATTTCTGCATTCCCATAAATAAATTTGCTTCCACCTCAACTGTTCATTTCATGCTGGGTTAAGCCCTGGAATTCCAGAATATTATGCAGCAAATTGAACAGATGATTGTGGCCAGAAAAATGTGATAAATACTGTATTCTTTTTTTTTTTTTTTTTTTTTTTTTTGTATTTTAGGGAAGGGTCTACAGGGTGCTCAGGGGCTCACTGCTATCAGATCCCTAGTGACCCACCTATTTACAGCCTCCCAAGAGCTGGGATTACAGGTGTGTGCCACCAGATAAACACTTTATTTTTAAGGTCAATATATAAAACAAGAAAAAATAATTTAAATCAGTAAAAGCTTTTAATTCTAAAGGAGCTAACTGTACTTGAAGTTTCTTCATTTATTCTCTTCCTATTTATAGTTATATTTAAAAAGTCTTTACTGAGTGTCAGGGACAGTCACTTCTGTTTAAGTTCTTGGAACAAACAATCCCTGGCTAATTACAGACACTCAATAAATCCTGGATGCCTGATCCATACCTAGTGCGGTGTGGCTAACAAATACAGTGGGATGTAAAAGAGGAATTTATCACACTAACGAAGCATCGCTGGGCCTGCTGGACCCCCCCCCCCGACCCAGCCTGAGCCCGGCATGTGACTGAGACCTTCCGCTGTGCTCTGGGACCCCTCCAAGCCCCTCCGAGAAGTACCACCACTCATCTCCCGCTCCCTTCCAAAGCCGCCACTCGTAACAGCTCTTGTTCTCCTCCATTCTTCTGCCTTCGCTGCGCTAGCCTGGGCATCCCTGGGTCCTGTTTGGATTGCAGAAGTTCACCTTTCACAGACTCTTTGGCTGTGGGGAGACCCAGAAGCGTCCCGCTGTCAGAAACAGTGAGCCGGGTGGGTGAGGGTGCACCGAATGCTTTTATGAGCCTGTGTTTCTGTTGGGCACCCTTAGCGGCTGCATTCACTGAATTTTAATCACACCTTGTAAAGACACTCCAGAAAAAGAATGTCCAGAAATACCTCAGAAAGAGGCCAGGGGGATGGGCTAGGTGTGTTCAAAGTGAGGGGGACTAAAAAATAAATTTAAACACTCACCATATATTTTGATCACCCATGCACATTGCCTATGGTAGTCTTTGCAACAATCCTGCTTCCCTAAGTTCTGGGAGGGACCGTAATATTCCTACATGAAGACACTGTGGGTGGCTAATTTTATGTCTTAGCAGGGAGAAAGCTCATTCCATTTGCCAGTATGGCAGGATAGAACCTGAAGACTCGGCTCCCACCCTCGGCCCTTGGTCAGGCTGTAAAGAGGGCCTGTGAGGGAGACTCTGAATAATGGTAGCTGACAATGAAAAATACGTAGTCTGTATTTGTCCACTTGGAGACAATGTCATAGCTCTACGTCCCTCTACTGCTACACAGGCAGTGGCTGAGGCTCTCCCACATGGCTCTGACCTTGGTTCATCACATGTTCAATGACCCCACTGTCTCCACCGTGCAGCGGCTGCTCCAGTGATGGTGAGCTCTGCCTCTTCCAAGCCTCCTTTCATTCAGCCCGTGTCCCCTCCATTCTGCGCTGATTCTTGAGAAGTCAACGCACAGCCCTTTCCGGGAACAATTAGCTCTGTCTCAGGCTGCTGTGCAGCTATTTGGGCTAGAGAACACCCACATAATGACTGCCTGATGCCAGCTCTCGGGACGCAGCCCACAGGACCCTACCGAGGAAGCCTCTCATTTGTGTGACAAGCGAAGCAGCCTTACCTTATAGACATCTAGCTCTCCACATTGCTGGTCAAAGCGAGTGTAGAGTGCATTGAGCATGGTGATGACCTGCAGTGGAGAGCACTGCGAGCAGATGGCCGTGAACCCCACAATGTCCGAAAACAGCATCGTGACGTTGCTGAACTTCTTGGCTTGTACCACTTGTCCTTGCCACAGCTGCTGCGCAACCTCACAGGGAAATATGGAGCACAGGAGGTCGACCGTCTTCTTCTTCTCCTCCTCCAGAGCGTGGTGCGCCTGCTCCAGTGTGGCCTTGAGCTTCCCCAGCCTCTTCTTCAGGCCGTCCTGCGCGCGTGCCTGCTCCCCAATCAACACCACATCCCTCAGAGCATTGTGAATGGGGATGTCGGACAGGTAGAGCCCTCGGCCTGTGAAGTCTTCCAACCTGTCCACACAGGGTGAGCCCAAGAACAGAACTGCGCTGGACTCCACAATGTAGATCATTTGGCCTTTGAGATCCATGACCTGCAAAGCGAAGGAGACCAGCCACTGTGATCCATTAAAGCTGTCCACAGCTTTCTGAGATGAGAGAGAGAGAAAGGGCTCACAGCGCCAACGCTTTTCGCGCCAACACCCTTCTTTCTACCCCACCCACTTTCTTACGCTCCAGCACATACAGACATTGGAAGGATATGTTGCCTTATGCGCAGGCGCAGCATTCCTGCTTCGGGGCTTTCCTGAGGGCAGCAGGCTGATGCTGCCTCCCACAGTCTTAGGATATTGCCGCTCAATTAACCTGGAGCTACACCGCTTTGTAAAATTTGTGGTCCTGATGGAAACAGTGAGACCTTTGAAGGTGGAAAAGGGCTATAGAGGGAGAGGGACATGATGGGGAAATAAATGGCTAAGGTGAGCTGTGCGCATTCTCAGGTCCCAGGAAGAGCATGTTCATTTTGTCACAAATGTAAGCTAAGAAAAAAGAAAAAAGCTTTTATTTCTTCCTACCTGCTCTCTCTCTCTCTCTCTCTCTCTCTCTCTCTCTCTCTCTCTTGCTCTCACTCTCGCTCTCTCCCTCTTTTCTATTTTTTCTCCTTTTTTAGCTTGATTTTTTCCTTCCTGTGGCTTTTCCCTCTCTCCCTTTCTATTTCTATTTCTCTGCCTTTCTCTTTTCGTTTAGCAGTTCTGGAGCCTGAGTTCAGTGTCTTCCTAGAGAACAACATACCCAGCCTTTATTACTATATTGCTTTTATTATGGTTATTAGGATACAGGGGCTTGCATAGGTAAGTTCTTCATGCTGGGCTTGAGCTTGTGATCCCCCTGCTTCAGACCCCCTCAGAACTGGGCTTGCAGACAAGGGCCGCCACACTTAGCTGTCTTCTTGCCCCTCCATTCTGCCATGACCTACTTGCTCCATCTGGCAGGGACAGAAGTTAAAATACCTCCAAATAGAAGGTTTTGCCTAACGTTTTTGTCCTGAGCAGAGCACAGAGCCACCCACTGTATGGAAGTATTTTCTGCAGAGATGAGCTACAGAAGAGGCTACATCTGCTTCTCAATGTCATCTCAAGGCCCGCGCTGGCCCTGCCTCCCTCACACACAGAAGAGCACGCCAGGCAGCAGAAAGAATTTCACCAGCTGTGCTCCGAGTTCAAGTGATGACCAAAAAGATGGGCTTGAGTCCAGTGGATGCGTGGACTCAGGTGTCCACTGAAGCCATGCTTGAAAGCCACAGGAGGCCAGTTAAAGATGGATAAGCACAACCACACCATGGAGCAACACGAAATCTCCAGAATAGCAGGGAGGGTCTCGGTCCAGCAGCACAGGAGGCTGGCCGAAGTGGATCGTTTAGTGGCAGCACTAATCAGGAAATGGTTTTCATTTTGTGGCAAACAAAATTGTATGGGATTTGTGCTTTTGGTATTTTGCCTCAATGGATACTTTCATGTATTACCACCTTAAGAAACTGGGGAGATAATTCAGTAGAATAAGTGCTTATCTGGCAAGCACAGGGTCCTGAGTTCAATCCCTAGTACCAAACAACAACAACAACAAAAAAAAAACCCACTTTTGATTATTTCGGGATAAAAACACGAAGTGCTTCTCCTTGTCAGAAGCGCCAGCACCTCGGCTTCTGGTTTGAAGCTGCCCTCTTGGCTCTGCGTACACTACCAACTCTGTGTTGGTATAGAATAAATGATTACCAAGACTTAATATTTTTTCTATGATTCCTTCCTGAGATAGTCTTCCCAAGTTCTCTACTTTGATACTGCATTATAAAACATACCCATACTTTGTTAGCAATTAATCAAATGAATTGTTTATATCTCTGTGTTTATTAAGTGTTGATTAAAAATCCATTTAGTTGCATTTGGCAACATGCAGCTTTTGCTTGTTTATTGTAAAACATTACTTTTAATTGGAAATAGGTTTTAATATAAATATTTACTATTTTAGTTATAAAGCACCCTGTGAGATTATAAATGACAGATTGTATGCAATAAATATTTGTGAAGTAATAAATCAAATAACCAGCAAATGAATGCAGATAGGGTTGAGATTTATTACAAGGTTGAAGTGTGCTGGGGCGGTTCGGCACAGTGTGTTGTGCACACACGTGGAGGGATGTGGCCTTCTGGTGTTTAGCCCCGAAATGCACAAAGTCTCGTTTTATATCCGAGACAGTGCTCGCTGCCCTTACCCGTGAGGCCTTCTTCACAGCGCCGTCCCACCTCCGCACGCGTATGACGAACTGCATATTCAGCATTGTCATGATGCCGCTGAAGGTCTGGCTGATCTTGGGGCTCAGAACATCAAAGTACTCCTCGAAATGAGGCCTCCCCTGCACGTCCCTCCTGTTCATCAGCCGCCGAATGCCATTGCCGACCTGCAGGATGGCGAGCTCGCGGTCAAACATGAAGTGGAACGGGAATGTCTTGCAGAAGAGCGAGACGGGGATCACCAGCGAGGACTGCGGCTTCCCGGGGGACAGGGACGGCTTGGTGCTCTTCACATGCACGGCGTACAACAAGTAGGGCTGATTGACAAACTCAGGGCAGCGGCTCCGGAAGCAGGGCGGGGCTGAGGACACCTGCACCTCGGTCTCGTACAGTGTGAGCGCAGCTGCCTTAATGATGCCGGGGAGGATGAGGGCTGTGCCTCTCTTGGGGAAGAAGTAGTACACGCTTAGGAAATCGGGGTCCTGGTCTAGGCAGAGGATGGAGGCGTCTTCCAGCCGGCCCCTCTTCTCTGCCTCCTGGCAGTGGCTGCTCTGCTTCAGAAGGGTGCTGAAGCTGTTTAGAAAGTCTTTCAGAGTACCTCCGACTACACCAAGGATGTGTTCGTCTTCCTCGTAGCTCAGCTTGAACAGCTCTTCCCCCAGAGACTCTTTAATGTCCTCCACGGGAACCCCTGAAAGCACACACCACAGTGTCTGCTATACCTGTGTCCACTTGGCGGAAGTCTGTCCCCCGGGTCCAGCCTCAGTTAACCTGGTTACTTATAACTTTTATACCTTAAGAGTTCCACCCTCAATCAGATACCTGTATTCAAATTACCAACACAGATTAGTTCCTAAATTCTAGTAACTCTGCATAGAAATCCCCAAAGAGATGATTTCTAGAAAAATGATCAAAGGAAAACATAATTTCCTTTTTACTTCACTGAAACTGAACTACAAAAAATTGATGAGAATTCCAGGATGGGGCTGGGGAGATAGCTCAGTGGTCTAAGCGTCTGCCTGGCAAGTGCAAGGACCTGGGTTTGTCCTCTATACTGTACGCCCTACCAGCCAGGTGCAATGGCCACTGAAACCAGGTGTGTTGGTGCACACTGTAGTCCCAGGGCTGTGGAGGCTCAGACAGGAGGATCACTATGAGTCGGAGCTGCGCGGTGAGACCCAAATAAGTTATAAATAAAAGATTTTTTTTTAAGTTCCAGGATTAAGGGATAGAGGCACAGCTCAGGACTTGCTTAGTATGAGGGAACTCAGTCTTCAACCCAAATAAAAATGAAGAACTAGAAGTCTAGAATGAAATTCATTTCTGACCAAGCCTTCCCACTTTTCTGCTAGCAGTGGCAACAGCAGCAGCAATAGCCAACTACATCTTTATTGAGGCTTTCTCCTGTCAGAGGGTAAGAGTAAGGGTCAGAGCCTGGAATTAATTTACAATCAATGCAACTCGATTTTCTTCTGGAGAGAACTATAAAGTTTTTTCCTTCCTTAGTAAAATAGGAAACATTATTATTTAACATCACCCAAATGAATGTTTGCTGAAATTATTTTCTACAGCTTCTTCTTTCAAAACTTCACTTATCCTTTACATCCTAGGTGTCATGTTTTTCTCAACTGTGATACAGGAAAAACAAAACTGTCCTCCTTAAGGCATTATTGTGATAGTAGAGATATGTTTAAAATCACATTTGGCTTCTAGGAAGGCTCCAATATAAATGAATAATAATAATAATAATAATAATAATGTACTTTTAGAAAAATGTCACCTTTGATCCATGTACTCAAACTCTGATTCATTTCTTTTTCCCCAAAACTAGCCATTACTATGAGCAGACTGCCAGCCCTTTCTGCTTTCAGCTTTAAAAGACAGTCTTCACTGAACAGAAGTTTTCAGGTACAAATGAGGAACGCCAACCTTCGCAGCCAAGGCTCTGGGCATGCCGGCAGCCTCCCGTCATTCCTTCTCTACTTCTCAGTGAATAAATACGATAAAAGGGGAAATGGCTGAGGCCATGCGAAGCACACGGCGCACAAGAGAGCTGCTCTTCACACAAACACAGTTCAGAACATGAGCCCCTCCACCCTGCAACTCACCAACACACTGGCAAGAGCGCTGTGAGAGAAATGCCAGCCCTGCAGGCTGGGTGGGAGGTGCGCCTGCAGTACGTACACTTAACCAGTTCTGTTACCTGCTGCAATCGCATGGTCTGCAATTATCGCCTCAAAGTCTTCTTTATCCAGAGAGCTCCTGGAAATAATGCAATTACTTTAAGTTATAAACAGATAACTGAATGCTACAAATTCAGATTATGAGGGATATGAAGAAATAATGACCATTTTGTAGGGGAATTCTTGATTTAGGATTTTGCAGGAAAACAGTGGTGACAGGTAAGTCCAACATAACCTCAAAAAAGCCCCAGTTATATGCAAGATAAAATGTTTCCTCATTTTGGTGAAGCACATCTGCTTTTGAAGTTCCATATTTGGTCTGTCTGTCTGTCATTTATTGTGGTAACCAGGGAGTGACTTCAAGGTCAGTTGAGCTACATATCCAGCTCTTACAATTTTGATTTTGAGATAAAGTCTCACTACATGTCATTCTCCTTTCTAAGCCTCCCAAAGCTCTAGAATTACAGGCATGTGCCACCATGCCCTGACTTGAACTTCCTTTTGAATTTTCATGCCTGGTACATACATACATACATATTATGAACATATATACATTGGCCATCAGTAACAGAGCTTACACGTCAGCGAATGAGAAATGCATGTATGGGGCAAGAAGGGGGTAGAGAAACTGAGAGGGGGTACGGAGCAGAGAGGAAGGCTGTAGCACAGCACTTGCCTCATAGGTGCTGTGAGCCCAGGATTCAATCCTCAGCCCTGGAGGAAAGAGAGACAGACAGACAGACAGGCGAAGACAGACAGAGACAGAGATGAACAGAGAAAGACAGAGACACAGAGGGAGGGAGGGAGAGAGTTAGACAGAGGCAGAGAGACTCAAAGTGCATACTAGAGAGGGAGAGGACAGACATACAGATGGACAGGGAAAGAGAAATGGACATAAACAGAGGCAGAGGCAGAGGCAGAGAGAGACACAGAGAAAAAAATAAGTCCTCGGAGGAATGCTAGCCATCTAGTCAATAGGCAAGTCCACAGACAGGTAGATCTCACTTTCAAGTATCACGGGTCTGCATTTTTTTCTAAAGCAGATGCATAAAATTTATTTTACTTGTTTATTTATTTTTAAATTTACTTATTTATTTTGGTATAAGGTCTCACAGTGCAGCTGGGACTTGTAGTGATCCTTCTGTCTCCATCTCCCAACACTGGGATTACAGGTGTGCACCACCACACCCAGTTTCAACAGGGTATGTGGTACCAAGGATCGATCTTGGGTGCTTGTGCTTGTCAGGCATAGTATTTAGCATTTCTTACTTTTAACATTCTGTATATTTGTCTCTCAGGCAATACTGTATTAAACTTTCACTCTTAGCCTTGCATAGAAAAATTAGTAACAAAAATCTGTTCTTTAATATTATTGCATTGCATTTTACAGTAGAAAAGTTGGTAACACAGTAACATATACTTTATACAGCAGGTTTCAGTGCTTCTAACTGGAAACCTTGGTGACTCATGTTTGCCTAAAGGTTGTTTGATAATTTCTGACAATAATGACCAGTGACCCTCAACCTTGTCCTGGACACACCAAGAGCTGTATTTCTGATTCAACCTCCCAGCAGGTAGGCCATGCTTACAAGCAGGCATGCATCTAAATTTTCAGCAAAACTTGGAAGTTCAGAAGAAAATATTTTCAAGGAGGAAAACTGCTCAGTCCCTCCCTTGGTCATTTGAAGTTCTGCTGCATATAACCAAAGCACTAGGTAGAAATGTCGCACCTGTTTGTTGAGGATCATTACAGGCTATCATATCTGGTGCCAAGACCTCCACTCGCTTGTTGGACACTTCTCTGCATCAAACAGTCTTAATCCTTAGGTTTTCTCCTTTTGCTCCTTACATTAAGCAACATCTTTCTTCTTTGGAAGAATGAGAACAAACCTTACCCCAGTGCCTGCACCTTCCAGCACTCGTGAGGTGCGGGCAGAGCTTGGTTGGTCCAGGCAGCACGCAGCAGTGCTACCAACATTGCCTGCCCTCCTCTTCAGAAATGCAAGGATACAGCACGTGTGTGTGTGTGTGTGTGTGTGTTTCTCACACACACACACACACACACACACACACACAAACCAGCCATGTGGTCTTTATAGAATGACGGGGTCAAAAAGACCTCAGAAAAAAACAAAGCCAAACAGGTTTTAAGGACTGAACTCTAAGTCATACCTAAAAAACACGGTTGTAGTCCTTTGTTCAAGATCCAATTATTGATTAATATATTTTTGCAAGGGCAGAGTACTTGAAACAGTTTAAGATGTGGGTATGCTGTGCTCAAGCCTGGCAAGCAGAGCATCAGATGGTAGCTGATTCGCTAGTATGAGAGCAAGGGAGAGCCCAGACCAGACAGCCGACCAGAACAGAATGAGCCAGGCACAGAGGGGCCACTTAGCGAAAGGCCGGCAGCTTCCAGAGTGAAAGCCTCGTGTCAACAGTGGAACAACTATTATTCAAAAGCCCAAACAACTCTTTGTCTTTAATAAATCAGGGGTGTGATAAAAGGCTTCTTAAGATTTCCCAATGAAATGATTATTGTTTGTTTATGATTTTAGATTTCTTTGAAGACAGACACCATTGGAAGCACAGCCTTGCTGCGTATCTGCTCGGAGCCATCAGAACATCTCAGAACACCGAGCCCTGAGAATAAATTTTGCACAAATGGGCTGCCAAGGACTTCAGCAGACATCCACAGTAGCAGAGCAGGAATGACATGGAGCTATCTTATCAACCTGAAGAGGATTATGGTCCAAGGCATTCTGGACAGCTTTGCATATCACTTGTATAAACAAAGCTTCTGTCAGACACACAGATTCACACTCCCTCCTCTGGCCCATGAGAGACCTTTTCTTGGCCGCCTGCAGCCTGAAAGGAGTTAGTCAGCCAGGAAAATGAAGTGCAGGCAGTGCACAGGGCCAATGGTCCACTCGTATTGAGAGACAAATGAATTTATCAGCTCTCCCTTGTGGTGGAACCACTTTGTCCTATTGTGAAAATCTGAACTGAAGTATTTTTTCATTATTTTATGGCTTAAATAATCTTTGAAATGGCAGATGACAAAAACCAGGTCACTGCGTTCACCCACTAGTAGTGGACATGTCACGTTGTATGTATGTGATCCACAGTGTAGTGACAGGTCACCTGGTATGAAGCAACTTAGAAACCTCTTCATGAAAAGTTATGCAACAGAATGCAAGGAAAAAAGATAAGCAGCAAAAACTGGCTGAGAAAACAGAACCCTCCCCTAAGGAACTATCCACAGATGGTTTCCCCAGACCTAGAGTCCCTGCCCTCCTGGGGCATCTGCTGTTCTCTTGATGTGTGTGCTGTGGTCAGGGGCCCACTGGTATCCCACTTGGATCTCTGGAAACTTCCTCCAGGAAAAGGGTTGGCATTGATTTGGGGGCTCTGGGCCTCACCTGCCAGATACCATGGACAGGCACCCTCAGCATGACAGGTAGGCCTTAGAGGAGCATGTTGAGGAAGAGCACATGGAAACAGGGTGAAAGTCTCAGGACTCGGAAAGGCTCAGGCTGGACCCTAGCTGTGCCTTTTCTGAAACAACTATGAAACCCTAAAAACTGAATAAACCTGAGCACAGGCATCTATAAGTTATGAAACTAAAGGGACTTCCTTCAAGTTAACAGCAGCTGAAACCTTGGTTCCAGTCTCCAGCACATAATATGGATCCATGAAATGTGTCCACACATTCCATGGGTGCTGGTGTCACTAACAGTGTGAGCAACCAGGGTTGGGAGTTAGACAGCTACAGTCAATCAACTCACCTGCTTTCTTTTATTTTGTGCTTTGCTAGTGTCCTCTGAAGTGCAAGGTTCAGCCGTTCGAACTAGAAATTGAAAAGAAATATTTCTGGAATTTACTTACATACCAATTGGTTAGGAGACACATTTTTAAAAATTCATCCTCAAGATTTCTTGGGAACTGAGATGAATTTTCTGTTTTTCAAACTCAACAAGCCCAGGCTATCATGATGTGTGGTTGCCTGTGGGCCTTACTTTTGACCTTGGCCTTGCCGAAGCCAGAGCAGGGTCCAGCTGGGGCTGCACCCGCATGGAAGGGTCCAGGGTGGTAAGGCCTGCTCTGCCATCAGTACAGGACTCTGCAGCCTCATCTCCTCTGGGTCAGGAAGTCATTTGGATGGCCACCAAGTGCCTCCGCCACAGCCTGGCCTGAGCCGAACAAATTTCTGTACTTTTCATAAGCATAAACTCTACACCCAATTTGCCTAAGCACCCTTAACTACACATTCACACCAACATTTTGTATGTGTGTCCTACTCTTGAAAGTTCCACAATATTCTCTGTCTCCCTCCCTCTCTCCAATCTTTCTTTAATTCCTTCAGTCAATCCTTTTCAACAGTTTGCTTTTTCATTGTTGTTTTTATGTATTTAGTACAGGGTCACTACACAGATTGGACTCATAGTAATTCTCCCGTTTTCAGCCTCCCCAGTGCTGGAATTGCAGGCAGGCACCACCATACCCAGTCTCAATGGCCTGCTCAGTGTGCCTGGAGGTGGGGCTGGAACAGCATGTGGTGCCAGGGATGAAAGCCAGATCCCTGAACTTGCCTGAGCAGGCCTTCAATCAATTCTGTCACAAATACTAATTGATCATCTATTTAAATGAAGCTTAGGATTTATCTGAACATATTCTGATATTCTTTCTTTGAGCTAATCATCCTCAACAAATACTGATACTCTCTTACTGATTTCTGTTCCATGAGTTTGCTTACTTTTCAATATACTTGGATATTATAAGCTTCCATACTTCATAAACATATGTTGATAATTAATGTCTACTTTGTTATCAACATTAGGAAATAAAATATGATAAGCAATGATAGTACTTTTTGTATTTTATTCAAAAATCATATACCTATACCTTTCTATATACATACTATCTATATAATATATCCAGGTACTTTCTCCACAGTTAGCTCAAAGGAAAGTGCAGAACCTTCTGGCTCTGCTTAATGCTGGGAAATTCCTTTTCCTTAATAATTATTCATATTTGTTATACAATTTCTGCTAATCAAGGAATATAAAGGAATTAAGTAGAGCAAGATTTTTAATGCAATCAGTTATGAAAAAGTCTTTGATGTACAGATGCATATGTATAGATGTACATACACAAAAAGTTTAGAAATTTGAAATATATTGAAAAATTCAACCACTGGAAATAAAAGTGAATTTGATGAAGACTAAGTAGATCTTCTTAAAACCAATTCTTTTGCCATCAATATACCATAGATGAGTATGTCAAAGATACCTGCTCTTTAAAGCAACACTGCTGAACCTCGATGAGTAAAATTTAATTGTCCTACTTTACCCATCAGTCGCCCTTTCAGTTGGGTTTTCACATTTATGCAGGTTTCCTATTTTCTAGAACAAGAACATCCTGATTCATAGGGACAAATTATAGCATGGTTTTATTCTAGAGTATATACAGCCTCTGGCAGTCTCTTTGGACCCTCAGACTCAGTAGGCATCTGAGGTGGGCAGTGTCCCTTGGGACAGGCAAGCCAATGCAAGCGATGCCATTCAGTGAGTGGGCTTGGTCTGGTGCAACTACAGCTCTGTTCCACACCGCACCCAAGGAGCTCACGGAACAAGGCCAGCCAGCGTCCCCACAGCGGCAGGGCCTTCCTCCCTGTGTGTCTTGCTCCACCCTTGCACATGATAGTGTTAGTGGCTTCACAGGCTTTCCCCAGGGCAGGGGCAACCTCCATCTATCCAGGATGACCTGCTGGCTGGCTTGGGCTGAGCATAACCGAGTGTTCATTTCAGAGGTCGTTCACCAAACATTAACGTGAGGGTGTCAGCTCTGAACTAGACTTCCTCAACTTGTAGCTGCATCTAGTTGCTCTTCCCTGGAGCTTCTATCCAAGTCTCCTCTTTCTTAGTCCCTGCAGCCTGTGCTGTTTCAAGGAGTTGCTGCATGAGCCAAGAACTTGGTCCAATGCTGGTCAAGCTACCTACCTTTTCTAGTGATTCCTGAGGGTGAAACAAGGTTTCTCTGAAATCCCTTTCACAAAAAATTAATAAATAAAAAATAAAGGGGGCCAGGAAGGTAGCTCAGTAGAATAAGTGCTTCCCTGGCAAGCATAAGGGCCTCAGTTCAATCCCCGATTCTGCCAAAAGAAATTCCTTTTAGTCCTAAAAGTAAGTGAGTGTGGGATCTTTAGCACTTTGCACAAAAAATGATGTTGGCTCTAAACCAATGAAAAATTATTAATGTGTTATGATAACCAAATTCAGTGATGTCAATGACCACTCATAGAGTAAATGAATTTACATAAAACTCACACTGGTGGAGAGAGGAACACATCATAAAGATTTTCAACTTCTCTCTAGCTCTGCAGGAAAAGGCAAGCTCTCTGCATAGCCCATCTACTCCTAAGATAGCCACTCTCTTAAGGGACTAGACCTTGTTCCCAAAGGTCGCTTGTGAGAGACTGACTGAAGGTGCTCCCCATTTCAAAAAGGTATTATGGTAAAGAGCTCAACAAATGTCGGAGATGCAAACTCATAGATGCTGGCAATCTCAGGCTCAGAACTCCGGCCCAAGAGAACAAATCAAGCCTGGTATGAGGAAAGTCTTCCAACAAGGAGTCAACAGGAAAACAGAGATCTTTACATACGTTTCTGCAAAGTGGCCAGGGAAGTATGATGCTCTCTGAAATGAGAGCAGGAAAACTTGGTAGAAAATGTATTGTTCTTCTATGAATTTAATTTAAAAATAATAGACCCCTTCACTTGAAGACACAGGGTATAGCAAGGACTGGGATAACTTCAAGCTAAGACATAGGTCGTGTCACTTCCGTGTCACTGATGAAGAAGCTGAGGCTAAAGTGGTTCAGCAGGTGGTCATCAAGCATGCAGACTGCAGGATCCCTTCGACAAGAATTAAGGTGGTAAGAGATGAAACACAGTTTCAAACATGACTTTAATGATGTTTTCATATATTTCAAGAACATATTCTATATTTATTATATTCTTAAAAGAGAGGCTGGGCCTCCAAGGAAGACCACGGCTGGTCTTCCTTGGAGGAAGGCTTTCTTGCACATTCTTCACGGGAACGTCCTGGCAAGTGTGCGCGGGGGCGCACACCTGTATGATGGCCCTAAGGGGGCTGAGGCAGGAGCATCGTTGAGTGTTTGAGACCAGCCTGGGCTACAAAATGAGCTCAAGGCCAGCCTGAACTGCACAGTAAGATCCTGTCTTAAAAAAGAAAAGAAAAAGTGAGAAAGCAAGTCTTCCTAAGCACGTCCTTAGAAATACACGTTAAAGATTCCCCTCACCTCCGGGAAAATCAGCTTGCAAATGCTCTCCGCCAGAGTGTGAAGGTAGACGCGACCACGGCTGGTCTTCCTTGGAGGAAGGCTTTCTTGCACATTCTTCACGGGAACGTCCTGGCAAGTGGACGCGCCAGCCTCGCCGCTCTCGGAGCCGCCTGCCAGCTCCTCTGCGGACTCGCGCGGTGCCTGACCCGGGGCCAGCAGGGAGAAGGGACACTCCCCCGCGATCTTGAGGTCCTTCAGCTTCGTGCAGAACATGTTGCCGGCGCAAGCTCTGCCCCTCAGACGTTGGAGAGACTTCACCTGACGGAGAGCAGCAGCACCGCGGCCAGTCCAAAGGCAGCAGCGTGCAGGGCGTCTGCGGCAGCAAACGGACGGGAAGAGGGAGAAAGCAGAACACAGTCAGACCAAAAAAGCCAAGGCTGTCTTCATACATTATGTTCAGTTAAAAAACATAGATTTGGATGGATTCTCAGTTCTAAAAGGAGCAGCACAGCTGGGGAACGCTCCTCAATGCACGCACAACCCATAGGTCAAGTTTGATGACACAAGAGTGGCGCGCCATGACAGAAGCCACGTCTAAATCTGTGCTGTATTAATGCTTGCATTACTTCATTCCATGATGTTCTTCCTTCTAAAATATCAGAATACCATAAACCAATATCACTCAAAAATGCTAAAGATAAAATAGACACATGTGTGCACTCATACACACATCGCGCATGCACGCTCACATGCACACGCACACACACATACCCAAAGCACATCTTTTCAGATCTGAAACTGAATTTTAGATGAAAACATTCAATGAAAATGATAGCTGCCAAATAAAGCATTAATCACTGTAACTGGTGAAATAACATTAAAATATTATCATAAGCATTAACATCTTTTCCAAAACTCTTGATGCTCAGAACATTGCACGGAACTGAAGAGATGCCTGGGTCCAAACTCAAATGATACTCAGATAAACCAAAAAAAGTCTCCTGGTCAGAGTTGTACTGAGGCTGTAGGCATCCTTATTCAGGGATATTTTCCCCTTGGTTTCCTTGGTGTCGTGCTTGGGAAGTAGTCATACAGCTAGATCCCATTACATTTACTGTCAGTTATTTGTCACTGGAACTACCTAGTTGGATTTAGTTCACTAACAATACTGAATATCCTGACTGCAGAGTCTTCCAACTATTTCCTACTTTTAGAAAATAAAAAGCAAAGTGTGAAGAATCTATGGTCAGCCCTCTCCTCCTGTGTGACCCCCAGAGTCCTGGGAACCTGGACATATTCCATCATAGAATCCACGTGACACTGGTTTTATTATCTCTAAAGCTCAAAATGCTCCAATACATCTTTTTATCTCACTTGAAATGCTAGAATATGACAGTGCCAGTATGCAAATATAGACTGTTCATCTCACACCCAAGCTAATGTGTTTTTAATCATCCAAAATTCATTTCAAGTTAGATCAATAAGGCTTAGTTTACAAACTAAGATTATTTTATCTCAAAATATGTTCCACAAATTCATATTAAAAATCAACCAAGAAACAAATTCTCGTTCTCAGTGGCTGGTGGTTCATGAATCATTCAAGGCATAGCTTTACATTTCAAACTTTAGGACAGATATTTAAACTTTTTTTCTTCTCTGCAGTTTGTACATCTGTTCTCATTATACATCTCAGATCAACTTCTACAAGTGGAGTCTAAGTTGTTCATAATTTTGCTTTCAGAGATCCAGCTGGTGGTTCCTATGATAGAATTTTGACTGTTCATCATGGTTTGCAGTCTTGAGAAATCATTGTCTCCAAGTGTTGTGCATCTCCATACCTTACCTTGCTCTTTATTTTCTCAAGACGTTATCTCAAAACACAACTACAAGCAAGCCACGAGCCTCACCCCTGTAGTCCCAGCACTCTGGGAGGCTGAGGTAGGTGGAATCCAAGTTCAAGCTGTCCTCACCCAGTTTAATGGTTTATCAAGACCATGTCCCAAGCTAGAACAACACTGAAGTGGGGAGGCTATGGACACAGTTCAATGATAGAATGCCATGAGTTCCACCTTCAGTATTCCAAATATCAAAAACTACAATAAACTAGAAGAGTATACTCAAAAACAATTAAAAATAAAACATTAGAGATTGACAAAATTATAGAATGGACACCTAAAATAAAATAAGTGAATGCCACAGCTCTACAGTTAGACAGAAACAGACTCCTTTGTGGCATTCGCCTTTTTACTCCTATTGATCATCTTTTTCTTGTCACGTTTCTTGAAAAAGTGGGGTTTGGAGCTTTGTTCCATTATTTAAATCACATTTGTCTACCTTTGTTCAGCTTCTGTTTCCTACATTATTAAAAACTACTTGTCAAATGCAAAATGTAAAAAGTCAAGGTTCAAGCATGTTTTGACTTTTAACATACTTGAATTCACATTGCATTCGAACTTTCTTTTTCATACTCCTGACTGCCATTTGCCCTGGGATGTCACTGGATTGCTTTCTACTTTACTCCTTCTGTTCATCAAGTATGGAAGGATGTCCCACATGTTCCAGGCATTCCTCCAGATGTGAAGGCAGAGTGATGGACCAGGACAAGCCCTGCTCTCCCAGGGCTGGCACTGCAGCAGGAAGGTATGACACAGAGCACACAACTTCAGAGTCATACGGTGCTCTGATAACAAAAATAGGAATTTCAAACCTTGTCCAATGAGAAAAACCTGAGCAGAGCTACAAAGAAAGTTCCAGAAAGAAGAAACATGCTTGGAGATCAAAAAGCACCTAGTCACACTTGAGGAACCGGATTCCCAACTGGATCATGCTGAGAACAAGGCAAGGTGCAGAGATGCACGACACTTGGAGACAAGGATTTCTCAAGACTTTGCAAACCATGATGAACAGTCAAAACTCTATCATAGGAACCACCAGCTGGATGACTGAAAGAAAAATTATGAACAACTTAGACTCCACTTGTAGAAGTTGATCTGAGATGTATAATGAGAACAGATGCACAAAGGGCAGATCCTGGATTGGCCTGAAGCAGCAGCCGTGGGATGAGAAAGGAAACCTACTGCAGCTACTCCCATGGGGGCTGACGAGAGGGAGAACCCATTCTTTTGACTTTATTCTCAATGCCACAGTTCAGTTATGGTTTAAATTCAGAGGTCCCCATGGAGGCCTCATGTGCACGAGTGGGGCCTGTGGACAGTGACTGAGCTTCGTGGCCCTGTGCTCATGGTGCAAGGCCCATTGCTGAGCTCAGCAGCTGTGTGTGCTGTGGAATCTGGGGTCTGGCCGAAGTGAGGGACCCTGGGGGGAGGTACTTCCCACTATAGCTCTCCCTTGCTATTTCTGACCACCATGAGGTGAGCAGCTTGCCTCTCCCCAGACAGGTCTGCTTCTGTGTTTGGGCTTGCCCAACACGAATGGAAACTTCTCAAACTGGGTCACAGTAAACCTCTCCTCCTTAAGCTGCACTTCCAGGTGTTTCCTCCATGACAAGGAAAGTGATTAAGAGAACGCCAGCCACAGAAATCCTCCAGGACTGTGGAAGTAGTCATGGTAGTAAACAATACAGTGCTTGTGGGTTTGATCCATCAGAACTACACTCACATCTGGGGGTTGTGATATTTTATTGGCCTTGTAGGAGGCAGGACACTTTAACTTTTAGATTAGAGTATTTGTTTTAAAGTAATTTCTGTTGCTTCTTCAAAGGTGAAGACGTGGGAAAGACACCTCCAGTTTACACTGCTGGATGCAGCATTCACTTTGCGGACTGGTGAGGTCTGTGCAAAAAGAGGAGCTGTCTGCAGGGATTTCAAGGAGGATGAAAGGCACCTGTCTTACATTTCTGTAACTATGAGCCCAAACTCTTAACACTCCCTAAGCAAAGAGGTCAAGGTTTTGTTCTTGTTTTTGTTTTGATAGAGGGTCTGGTGATAGTTTGGACTTGTAGTGATCCTCCTGTTTTAGCCTCCCCAGTGCTGGGATTATAGGCATGAACCACCAGTTTTGGGGCTGGCATGAAAGGCAGTACTGGGGATCAAACTCAGACCTTTGCACTTCCCACACAGGCTCTTGGGCCACTGAATTATCTCACCAGTCCACAGCTGAGGTCAAGTTCAAGGGCAGTAGTGACATCATGAGCACTTAGCGCATATACCAGTGTTGCCTTCACCTAAGTATACAGCTAGCACTACTTAGTGTGCTACTTACAAGCATGGTGACGCTAGATGGCTTCAGAGTTGCTGAGCATGCTATCTTACCTAGAAAATGGTGACACAGTGATGAAACAGGGCTTAATAAAGGATTAGGGCTCTTTATTGTTCATCCAGGAGCATACTGCAACTTCTTATGCCTTTTGAATTATGCTCTTTGTTATTTCCTATATACTATATCTGGAGGTATTAAAATATTTCAAGTTTGTATAAGTAGAATTCTACTTTTACTTTTAATTTTCAGAGGTATGTTTGCTAAATATGAAATTGAAAGAGGATAGATCTTTTTTTCTTTTAGTCCTTTAGTTAGTCTAGTTTTTTGTACACTTGGTCCTTTTTTTCTTTCTAATGTGGACTAAGATGCTATTTAATTTTGGTCTTCCATAACTAATATTTTTTATGTATATGCTTTAACCATTTTTTCTTCATAATTTTTGGACAATTTCAGTTTTGTGCATCTTGGTATGATTTTATTTAAATTTCTTGTGCAAGAGGTTCATTTTTCTTGGAAATGTGGTATTACAAGTTGAACTAAATTCAGAAACTTTAAATCTTTAAATATTTATTGCCTACTCCTTTCTACTTTGAGAATTCTAATTATATAAACAAAAAAAGAAAGGAGCAGTTAATGCTTACAGTTATTTTTACTCTGGTTTTTTTTCCTCTCTTGAATTTCTTATAACTTCTTAGTTATTATTTATTTTAAAACAAACCTTATACATTTATATCTGGTAATCTGAAAAACAAATTTGCACATAGCATCGTGTAATACAGCAACCATTGTTGGATTTCTATACTTTGATTAGTGAAATCTTGTATCATGTATAATGCTGTTTTCTTCTATCAGTATTTTGTATTCTTTAAAAATAATAATAAAATGTACAAAAAATTAAGTATTAGGAAAAACATGCAAAGTACTTGGCTTTAACTGGCACTCATAAATCTATCCTTTTAAAAGAACAAAATGTTTAGATTGCATAATATTACCCCATTTGTTGCCTTACAAAAGACATAATGCTTCTCCCCCAGGTTATCTGGGGAAGTTCTCACAACAGAGATTAAATTATCCACACCTAGTTGGCAGCCGTAGGGCAGGCCACATAGTAAGTGCTCCAGGCCATGACAGTGAATAGCAATGAGCAGTGCACTCCACAGGAGGGTAGTGCCCATAGAACAAAGAAACAAAGTAATGATGAGCAGGTTTATTGTATCTACTCATGAAGGCCCAATAATGTCATGCCTACGAAACACGTTTTATTCTTATGACAGCCTATATAAGGAAATTCTAACATATATCAAGAGCTTGGTACTCTGCAAATAAAGAACATTTTCAATTTGAAGAATATGAATGTATATCGAGAAACCAACATCCATGCCAACAGAGAGGGTTCTTTTTATTGACTGACAGTGTAATAAAGATTCCATCCCAGATCAAGAAGGTTTTGTTTTTTATCTTGTATCACCCTCTCCACTAGTGGTCTGCACATCAAGTTCATTTAGTAAAATTTCAGGACATAAAATGGGTATGCAGTGCATGGAGCTTGGCACCTATATCCTGTTCATCACACCAAAGCTGCCATATAAATCAAAGAAATCTTTGCCACTGTAGCACACAATATTTCTATAAATCTACATCATTTCTATCAGGAAAATAAAAATCTTCTAATGACCATGCTTAAATAGAAGTTTTGTTCTGTTAGGATATCTTTTCCTACAATGTCAGACTGGAAAAATGATCAGTGTTTCTTACACAAAATACCTTATCTCTGATCATTGATTTATAAGTCAACTGCATTTTAATACTGAGTGATTCAGTGTTAGCTTCCTTATCTACTTACTTTCTCAATGTTAACTCATACTGTAGAGAGACTTGGCTGACAGGGAGAGATGAGATGCTAACTGCCACATGCATTTTCAGCTATTTGTGAAATTGTTCAGAATCCAGTTACAATGGGGACATGGGGTTCCTGACGCAGGTGACTGGATTCCAAGGTGAAGAGGCGTATCTGGGGAGCACGTCAGGTAGCATTTTGAGCAATCACAACCTTGTCTTATTTGAATAAAAGATTCTAGAATTAAAAGCCAATTGGTGATACTCCTGGTTCTTCTAATCTAATTCTTGGGATTTTTCCCAAATTTGCTTAGAAGAAAGATCATAAAGTAGGAGAGCCATGAAAGCTCAGCCTCTATGCACTATCAATCTCTCTAGATGTCACTAAGAAAAGTCCGTCAAGGAGCTTGGGCCTGTCCACAGCAGGGCAGTGGAGCATAAAACCCAAGGGAGCCGGACAGGTGGGTGATGCACAGGGCATGAAGGGGTTGGGCAGAACCCCAAGGACTTAGGGGAGATGCTGCTCTGGACATGGCTGTGGCCCCAGCGAGTGTCCAGGCAAAGCTCATACTGGTCATCCTGCTGCAGCCTTCCAGAATGCTGGGCACACACGCACCCTCCACTACATCCAGCTTCTCAGCCTTATCTCTAAAAATCTTTCATCCTCTATTTGCTTCAAAATGCAGAAAGTTAAAGTTCCTGCTAGCAGTAAATCCAAGTTTTCACTCTTATTTTGGTATCTCTTACATAAAAGCCAATATCAAAGCATAGCTGTGTGAGAGCTAGAACAGCCATGAGGGATTATCTGTTGTGACCTGTGGAGGACCACCTGAGCAACTCTCCTTGAAAGAGGAGCGACTGTCTCCATTTTTGAATGAGCCTGATCCTATTTCCTTGTATTGTTATGTACAGAGCTGGCTAAGACTTCTGTTTATCCTTCAGTTGGCCTTAAGCAATGTGTATTGGTCTAGCTGAGGTGCTGTTGATAGTCTTTGAAGGTGGCATGCATATTTCCCTGGTAAACCTGCTGCTTCTTAATGTGAGCTGGGTGGAGACAGGATGGTAGAGCTAGTGCTCCGTGCTGCCAGCTGGGATCAAGCCTCAAGATAGAGGCTATGACTTCCTGGGGCTTGAAAGACTACATCAAAGCTGAAGCACCAGACTTCCCAAAACATTAAATACTATTTAATGCAGATTACGCTCTCTGCATATCCTCTCTGCATATGGCAGAGGTAAATGTAGGCCACCCACCTAGCTCAGCTCACAGTAGTCACCTACTTCCCACAATTCTCAGTCAATCCTCCTCAAGCCACTCCCCCACTAAATAAAAACTGGCTGAGACTCTGGTTCACTCTCTTGGTTCCAGAAAGCCATGTTATGGCAGGACTTAGAGCCCCTTGACTCCCCAATGACTGAAATATAATTTAGTGTCTTTATTTTTGCCATGGGTTGCATGGAAAGTGGTAGATTGGAATCAACTCGATAAGATTCCAATAACGTAACTTTAGGATTACAAATATTGATTTCTTGAACTGAGACAAGAACCTGGAAGAGTCTCCAACAGCGACCCTTTCCAGTTGCCAACGGCAGGAGCGCACTTCAGAGGCTGTAGGCAACCCCGACGCTGCCGAGGCTGAGGCCTGAGGAAGGGCCTCCGCTGGTGTGACCAGAGCTACCCAAGTGCAGGGCACCTTGCACCCCTCTCAACTTTTGTGGGCCCCTAAAGCTCTAATGTCTGCTTTGAGAAAACATCAATACTTAATTATTTTATTTTATTAATTTTCTCTGCATTACAAAAGATTGAACCAGGCTGCACATGTGCTGGGCAAGTGCCCTGCTGGGAATGAGCCGCACCAGTTCCCACATAGGTCTTCAAATTGCATGTGTAACAGATCTTAAAAGCTGTCATACTTTGTCTCTGTGCACAGAGGCCTGGGTGTCATCTACATATCACACGAGTATTAACACACACTATAAAACTGTTCAGCTATGTACAGTTTCTTCGATATATTTCCAGACTCTCTTCCTTATGATTCTCTTCCATCTTTGCATTTTCACAAAAGTGATCTATCCCAGGTCTCAAAACACACTTTCTAAATAGCCATTCTCACCCCCCCCCCCATCTTTTCATGAAAAGTTAGGTGTGGTTACAGCCGTAGGCTGGGCGGGCGCTGCGCACCACAGTGTGTCCGGCTGGGGCCGGCAGCCAGGAGTCACACTCTGTTGAAGTGAAGTCCAGACAGCTGAGTGCAACTCACCTGGAAGGAACAGCACAGCTCAGGCAGTCACATCGCTGTCAAGTTCTCAGGCTCTCAGCCCTTCTGTGTGCAGATACAGACATGCACTTATACCTGGCCCCCAGCTTGAGAGGAAAAAGTGTAAAGGTTTTCTGTTTTCCTTTACTATACTATTCTCTCTCTCTCTCTCTGTCTCTCTCTCCCTGTGTACATGTTTACTTTGGAGGGATGAGGTCTCATACACAGAACTTCTTTCTGAAACTCAACAATGTTCATGAAATTTGTCACTGTGCTTTTCCTTCACCAAGAAATCACCAAAACGAAGTCATATGTGTTTCCCACAGTTGACTGCTTTATGAGAAGTATGCGGTACCCACGCACCACAGTGTTCAACAAATGTACTGAATGTAGACAAAATATTTTAATATTATACTATTCATTATGAATAATATATAGGATGAATTCAGGCAAGGAAAGCTGTAAAATACGAGTCAAATGAAGCTGTCAGTCTATAAAATAAAGAGTTTTCTGGAAACAAGTTTCAAAGAGTGTTGTTAATAAGCTGATTTGTTATCTAATCAAAACTCATTTAGCTTCTGCAAATGATAATTTTCCTTTTTTCCAAAGTTTAATGCAACATACACACATGCACACTGAATTTTCTTAAATGGCTACATAAAAATGGAAGATCGGTAGGAAGACAGAGTTAGTAATGTTGATAAGAAATATCTCCTTTGAGCAGCAACAGCAAGAAGAGAAACAGGAAAGCCCTCTTGGGATGTGCAGCCCTTGAGCTCATGTTTGAGAATGACTGTGGTTGAGATAGGGCTACTCTGGCCACAGGCCACAGGGCTTACCACAGATGGAGTGCAGCCAAGCCTGTGGGGAATGAAGGAAGCTGTGGGAAAGAGCAGGAAAGGATGCCACTAGAGATGTCACAAACTTAGTGGTAGTCTGGAGTGGCAGCTCCCTAATGTTGAGGAGCCAGGAACTCAGAGGCTGTGCCAGGAATGGCAACAATGGCACTAACAGAGGCTGTTGAAGAAGCACAGCTACCTGCAAGGGTGCTGAGGGCATCTCTTGCCCTCGGGTTGGCTCTTTAATACTCTCATAGCATCTTGTAACCATGCCTTGTGTATTGGAGTCTTCAGTTCAGCAGAATATAAAAGATGGGAGATATGAATTGTTGGCCTTCACAGAAGGACAGCAGTGAAGCCAGCGGTTTAATTCAGGCTGCTCAAGATCAAAGTGCAGGCTAGGCAAAATGGTGCACACCTGTATTCTCAGTGTACTTGGGAGGCTGAGGCAGGAGGATCACTGATAGTTTGAGGGCAGCCGGGCTACAAAGCAAGATCAAAACCAACCTGAACTTCACAGTGAAACCCTGCCTCTAAAGGATTAAACAAATAAATAACAAAGTGCTACATACAGAGAAATAAGATAGTTGAAGCTATTATTCTGGGGCACACTTACATGGGAAAATTGAAGAGGGACATCAGTCTCATGACAGAGAAGTAGCAACTAGAAAAGTAAGGTAGGAATGAACAAGAAGAGAAGACAAGTCCAAAAAGAGGTGAATGCTGCAAAAGTGCATGGAAGATTTTGAGAATAGCATTTGATTTTAGATTAGAAGGAAATTTATGGCTGCTTTGAGAGAAATTTTACAAACAACAGTGGACTAAGCATGAAAAAAAAATGAGTTTGTTGAGCATATTGATGATAATTGAGTAAAACCAATAATAATCATTAAGTAAAACCAATGGATTAAGGAACAACACACTAGAAAAATGTTCTGACAATAGAGATCTTTTTTTTTCATCTTTACTAAAGGGTTTCTGTAGATGGCAAGCTATGTGGTATACAAAGTTAGCTCCAACAATAACATTGTATAGGATCTGATGCTCAAGTTTCAGAAAATCAGAAGCCACTGACACACCAACCCTCAGAACTGCAGCAAGCAGACAAACTACACAACCACAGTTTTAAAAACATAGTTCAAATGGTCATGAGAAATTACAGCTGAAGTCACACGTGGCGCCTGCTGAGGTCGCCCATTGTGGAGTGGGACTGCAGGAGCACTGCTCACACCTCTTCACACTGGCCCTGCAGGAAGGGAGAACTGCAGCAAGAGGATAACAAGAGTCAGGCTAGCAACTGGCTTGCAAGGAAAGCATATCACCATTCATGCAGTAATCCCAGTGGATCCAAGACCTCTATAAAAAAATTCACCAACAGAGTGAAAAGACAACCCATGAACTGGGAAAAAGTTACGGTCAACTGCCTTTCTGACAAAGACCTTCTATCTAGAACAGATAAAAAATTTTAAAAGAATAATAATTAAAAAAAAGGGCCCTCTAAATTCAAAGACCCAATTCAAAAACGTGCATCTGAGATGAATACACACTTCTCATATAAAGAAATACAAAAGGAAAATAAATATGTGAAAAAAAGTTCAGCATCATTGGTCATTTGAGAAATGAAAATTAACAATGCTGAGATTCCACCTCACCCTAGAAAGAATGGCTGTCATCTAGAAGGCAACTAATAACAAATGCTGGCGGGACTGTGGGGAAAAAGGAATGCTTCTCCACTGTTGGTGGGACTAAGACTGGTACAACCACTATGCACATTAGTGTGCAGATCCCTCGAGAGGCTAGGATTGGAGATGCCACTCACACCAGCTATTCTCCTGGGTATTTTTCCAGGAGAACTGAAAAACATCAAAGCACAGCAATATATGTGCACCCGTGTTTATAGCAGTGCAATTTATCATAGCTAAATCTTGGAAGCAACCCAAATGCCTATCAACTGAGAAATGGATAAAGAAAATGTGGTATTTTTATATAATTCAGTATTATTCTGCTATAAAAAAAGGATAAATGTGAGGGTTTTCTCAGTAAATGGATGCAACTAGAAACCATATGCTTAAGTGAAATAAATGAGACCCACATGTGCAAACATTATATTGTGTCCTTAGTGTAAGAATCTGAAAGAGCAAATATACTCTGAAGGGTACAGTAGATACTGTGAAGAGGGAACAGACCTGTTCAAAAGGAAAGAATTACTAAGCTGAGGAGAAGGAAGGAGAGGGAGTGGGAAGAGACAGGTCTATGCACACAAGCAGGATGGCTGGATAATTGCAATCAGGATTTCTGCTGCGCAGATATAGTAGCAGATAATGCTGAACTTCTTTTCTTTGTTTTCCATTTTCTCTCTTAATTTCTTACAACTTTTAATCATTTTTTCTTTTTCTAATTTTGCATGCATATATCTTGTTATCTGAACAACTGATCTGAAGACAACAAATACTATTGAATTCATATTCATTTGTTTAGTTAAATTATGCACCATTTCTATCTTTTCTCATTTATTACTTTTTTGTATTCTCTTTTAAAAAGAAAAATAAAAGGAAATTCATCAGGATTTCAGGATACTCAGAAAGTTCATTGTAACTGCTATCGGCAAACTAGGAAATGACCGGTTCCAAAGCGCACCTCAGATGACGTCAACACGGGTGGGTTGTGTTGGGACACGTCCAGCCAAAAGTCTGCATGCCGCACACTTAATGTTGCAAATGCTGGTGAGATCAATTAAGAAAGCCTCGATAGATGAAATATATCGCAATAGAAGTCATTAAGGCAACCATTCTCCCTAATCCAGTGCATACATTCAGGGTAGTCCTACTCAGAAAAAACTGAGAAAATCATGCTAAGATTAAATGGACACAAAATAACCACGTCAATATGAAAAAGGAAAAACAGCAGAGAGGAACCTAGACATTTTATTTAAAACTTACAGTAAAACTACAGTAACCCAGGAAGTTGGGAGCTGGGCACAGGGTCAGATACCTGTAGTCCTAGCAGCTCGAGAGGCTGAGGCAAGGTTGATCTTAGCATTTGAAGACCAGCCTGGGACACACAGCAAGACTGTCTTGGGGAGTGCATGGGGTAGAGATGAACTGCACAGAGACCACTGAAGAGTTCAGAACTGCATTTTAAAGCTTTTCATTAATTCTTCAACCTGAGTTTCTTAGCAATACAACAAATAAAGGTTTCCAGTGAATGACACTGGAATAACTAGATATCTAGAGGGAAAAAGGAATCTTCACCTACTTCATGCCATAAACAAAAATTCATTTTTATGGGTCATATTAAATTTAAAGGCAAAACTATAAAGCTGTTTAAACAGAAACAAATAAAAACCACCAACAAAGTGTGACTAGCAAGTAAAGAACATGATGAATTAATGCTTCAAAGAGCATTTGTTATTTGAAAGACATCACTAGCGAAAGGGCAGGTCATACACAGCAGTAGCATGAGTGACACAGACAACTGGATCCACACTATAAAAGGTTTACAGCTCAAGAAGGAAACAGGGCTGGGCAGATAGCACAGCAGCATAAGCACTTGTCTGGCAAGTGCAGTGTCCTGAGTTCAATCCCAGGTACCAAAGGAAAAGAAAGGAGGAAAGTTCAATTTCAAAATAAACAAGAGATCTGAACAGATATTTACTAAAAAAGAGACATGAATAGGCAGTAAATGTCTTTTTATTAATGCAGTATTATTCATCGCTGGGCAGCAACCCATTTGCATCTCTAGAATTCAGGCATTTGAGACTGTCAAGAGTTTTTGATAATCTGAAATAATTATATATGTGATATTATATGTGTGCATACGTATACATGTTCATGTTCACTAATCACACTGCTGGCAGGAAATGAGGACTTCCAGTTTTGAAAACAATGTGGTGATGTCTTAAAACGATTAATATTTCCACTCAGGTGCACCTTTTTAAAGGTTGCTTGAGAAAAACACAAACATGCACTCAAATATGAATTTGTATGTTAGTGCTCACAGCAGCTTCATTGGTGGTAGGTGGAAATGAGCAGCCCTGCATGGCCCCGCCCCCCAGCGCAGTGCTCGGCAGGCACGGACAGCACAACAGGTCCATTCAGAGTCATGTGCTGAGTCGGTGAGACCCCGCACAGGGGAAAAAGATATTAGAAAACTACTTTTATGTAAAATCTGGAAACTGAAACAAAACTGTAAGCACCATGATGTGACTCCTCAGGCAAGAGGAAGAGAGCGGTGTGGATCACAGAGGGCCACAGGAAGGCTTCTGGGAGTGACGGAAATGTTTGTACTTTGACTGTAGCAGTGGCTCCACAGATGTGCACATCTGGCCAAATCCCACTGAAACGTTTTCCAGTACATAAGTTCTGCCTGAATCATGTTATTAACAAAAAATTCAGACAGCTGAGAACTCAGGTGACACTCCATAACAATACAGTCCCTGAGGGAGAGGAGGCTCACAGCTACAGTCCTTCTCTGCTGGAGAGCTAGAAGGTGACAGAATTTCCCTCAGACAATAAGGAGACGCTAACTAAGCTTCCATCCCACTTGTAGCTGCTCCCTGCACTGGCCAAAAGGGTGCCAGCTCTCTGCTGCTGGCCCTCAAGGACAGGAGACGGAGACACCCCAGAAGCAAGGCCAGATTGCAGTGAGAGCCTCTGCCTGGGAGGCCTTCCCTAGCACCAGGCAGCAGCTTGCTGGGAGCAGGAAAATGAGGACAGAAAAGCTCTCTGAGATGCCAAAGCCTCACATGAGCAGGCACTGGCAGACAGCAGGGCGGACAGAGACCCCTCTACGCACAGAGCATAGGCAGGGAAAGGGGACTTCTCAGAAGCCCAGAAGTGGGGTGCTGGGCTGCAGGGCAAGAAGAGCATCAGAGAGTCTACTTCACGTCACACTACAAAGTGGGCTCTAACTCTCCCCTGAAAATGCATGAAGCCAGTTGTCACCTAAATCTGAGTAAAGCTGCAGTCATGAAAAATAAATTCAGATGAATTTTTAACATTCATTCCTTCACCTATGCACCCCTTTGTGTGTGTGTGTGTGTGTGAGTGTGTGTGTGTGTGTGTGTGTGAGAGAGAGAGAGAGAGAGAGAGAGAGAGAGAGAGAGCATGACATATGGGGCTGGGGAGATGGCTCAGTCGAATAAGCACTTGTCTGGCAAGTGCAAGGCCCTAAGTTCAATCCCCAGTTCTGAAAAAAAAAAAAGAGAAAAAGAAAAAAGTACTCATGGTCAAAAGAGGAAACAGTTAATAAATACAGACTAAGAAGTAGCCTAGATGCTAGGAAATTAAACAAATAAAAGAAATAGGAACAGAAAAATCATTTAAATGAATAATGCTAGGGACTTTATGTACAAATTTGATGACAGCATGAATGAATAAACCAAAAAAGCTAATCAAACCTACCACATAACAAATACAGAAAAAAGCATCAAAGCAAATCATAATCAAACTTTTAAAATTCAAGGATCAAAACTACAAGAAAAACAAAATCTTTAAAACAATCTAGGGGCTATGAGAAAGAACACAATGAAGAAAGGAAAAGTAATAAAACGTTTGACTGCATTCTAACCAGACCATTTAGAGTAGAAAGGAAAACAAAACAGAATCTTTCTACCCTGTAGTCTGTAAGCGCAGCCAATGAAACATTCTTCAAGAGTGAATAAGGAACAGAAACAAGTTTCCTAAACATTCAGTTTGTAAATAGCATTAATGGGGAAAACTAAAGATCAGCTGTCTAAGGCTTGGGAAACAGCTTAGCAGTCTAAATGCCTGTCTGACACAGGACTCGGGTTCAATCCCCAGCACCACAGGCTGTGCTGGCCTAGACCGTGAGACCCTATACCAAATACATAAATAAGTAAAGATTACTTTTTTATTTTAATTTGACTAAATTTGTTATCACAATTATTCAAAACATATTATTTTTGCTCTTCTTTTATGAATTGCATTTAGAAATGCACAGATCCTTGAAACATAAAGTATAAATCATGTATTATAGAGACTAAATTACCATCTACCATTGTTTCCATGCAAAACTTGGCTATCTACAAACTATCAGAAAAATCTGCATGTGGATAGGAACTTTGTGGCTGAAACAGTGGCCGGGCTGCGGCTGCGGGCCTGGCCCTGTCCCTAGGTCAGTGTGTCATCTGCACAACAAGGACAAGTAAGTGAGCTTCTTCGCTAAAGACTTGATCAGGACAGCGCACCTGTGGTGCTGCTCAGGGCACGCAGCTGCTGACTCTGGGGCCTGCTTCCACCGTTTTACTCCGGGGAACGTTACTGTGGACGCTGTGCTGGCGCTGCCTGGTGCACGACACAGTGCGTCACAGGGGCGCCGTGATCAGCAAGCTCTGAGGAGCCCCAGGACCTTCCCAGAGCCGGCGAGGTCAGGGCACCTCACTGGGAAGCCCTTGAGTCACGTGCCGTGCCGGCTGTCCTCAAGGCGCTTCCTCTGGAGCACAGGGAGCTTCCCCGAGGCCTGTGAAGAGGGAGGACTCGGGCTCCTTTGCGCCCCAGTGGTTTAGAGTGTAAAAGTTCATTTTCAGAAATTAGCACAGTTTGTTCTCAGAGTTGGCTTTTCTCCTGGCTCTCACACTTGCTTCGGTTCATGCAAGCTAATCACTGCTGACTGTATTAATTAGCCTTTGAAATCCTGAGATATTTCTTACATTAAATGAAATTATAAGAGTTAAACATACTTAGCAGTTTTGTTTTGCAATAATATGAAATCTTTTCAATTTTTCTAAATTTTAAATTATTCACTTAAACTGTTACTCTTTTGATGTCTGATATTTACCCTGACTTAAAGGTAGATTGTTTCTTTTTCTTTTCTTTTCTTTCTTTTTTTTTTTTTTTTTTTTTTTTTTTTTTTTTTTTTTTTTTTTTTTTTTTTTTT
>PVKA01015214.1:0-50565 GCA_004027165.1 Ctenomys sociabilis
TTGTTTGTCCTATTTAGTGGGTTCCTTCTGTTCTCATTTGTGGAGTTCTGGTCACTGTGGTCCCTCTCTAGAACATCTTTCCGTACTCTGTATAGGGATCGCTTTGTCATCATGAAATTCTTTAACTGTTCTTTGTCGTGGAGTATTTCACTTCTCCATCAAACTTGAGAGTTTTGCAGGGTATAGTAGTCTGGGCTGGAATTTGTTTTCATGGAGGACTTGAAGTACTCTGCTCCATGATCTCCTTGCCTTCCTGGTTTGTGAAGAGAAGTTGGCTGTAATTCTGATGGGTTTTTCTTTGAATGTGATCTGCTTCTTTTCTCTAGCAGCTTTCAGTATATTATTCTTGTGTTTGGATTTCTTGGATCTTGACTATTATATGTCTAAGTGTGTTTTTAGTTGGGTTGAAGTTATTTGGCATTCTGTATGCTTTGGTTACCTGAATGTTGGCTTGTTTCCTCATATTTGGGAAGTTTTCTGCCATTACTTCTGTCCATATTCTTTTTATATCACTTGTATTGGCTCCTTCATTCTCATTGATGCCTATTAATCTCATATTGTTCATCTTGGTATTATCTTGCAGGTGATGGATTATTTTTTCCTGCATCCTCGTTGTTCTTAAGAGGTCCTTTCTCACCTTTTCACTAGCTGCTCCAGCGTCTTCAGATCTGAAACTCTGTCTTTGCTTTCACTCAGACAGTTTTGTAGACTCTTGATTGAGATTTTAAATTCTTCTATATCTCTTTGACTGTGCTTCATGTGATCTATTTCTTTCCTGTATTGCTCATTCAAGGAATCCATCATATTTCTAATCTCCTTTATTTTTTTTTTGTCAACATCTTCTTTAGAGGTAGCTATTAATTCTTTTACTGCCAAGATTTTTCCAAATTGGGTTTCCTCCATATATTTCCATAATTGATTCTCTACTTCAAATGCTGTGATTTCAAAGATTTCTTTTTTTATTTCAGAAATTATTTCTGCTCTGAGATCCTCTTTACTCTTCTGCTGTTGTTTCTTTGCTTGCACTGCTGTTAATTCATGTGTTTCAGCTGGAATAGTGTTCTCTACACTTGTTCTGGGTGGGCATTGGGTTTCCCCCATATGTTTCTGGATTTGATTCATTACTTCAGATGCTATGTATTCAAAAATTTCTTTTTTATTTCAGGTGTTAATTCTGGTCTGAATTCCCCTATACCTTTCTGCTGTTGTTTCCTTGCTTCTGACTCTGTTAATTCATTCATTTTAGCTGAGCTAGTGTCCTCTGCATTTATCATTGGTGGGCTCGAGGCCTGAGATTGCATTTCAGTCTTTATTTTTATCATGTCTTATAGCTCTGACCTCTGATCTTTGGTGTAGAGTTTTGCTGCAGTTCGAACCTTAGCACCTTATGAAATTCAGGTATTGTTACACCAAGTTCTAGTTCCTGTAGTTGTGCCTGGCGTGGGTCTGGCTGCTGTGCTCAGCTCCTTCCTGTTGCTGTCCTTGGGGGTGAGCCTGTTGTGTCCCTTTGACAAGAGGCTCTGCTCCTGGATTAGCTGCGTGGTTTTGACCCTAGTCTCACTGCAGGGACTTCAGCTGTAGAGTTTCACCCCAGGCCTGTATGCCAGGCCTGGGCTGGGTGTGGAGGGGCATGCGGGGGCAGGAGAGCACAGAAGCTCTCTTACACACTCACCAGGCCTGGGCTTTGGTGGGTCTGCAGGGCTCCCAAAAGGGTGGTGGAAGTTCTCACTCACAGGGCGGGCTGTGCTGGGCCTGGGGCAGCGGGGCAGGACCTGAGAACTCTGGGAAAGGTCTGTCTAGGGCAGCGGGCCTGGAAGTTCTCACTCACAGGGCGGGCTGTGCTGGGTCTGGGGTGGTGGGGGCTTTGTATAAGTTTATAAGCAAAATTTTTCTTCAGGATTTTGTGCCAAGGACTCCTAAGCAAGAAATAATATGTTTCAAGCACAAAATTTGTGCACTTCATAAGTAGCTGATTGGATAATAGAAGCAAAATGAAACTAGCACAGCTCCTAACAATCTTATATTTAATGTCTGAGTACATGAAGAATATACTAGACTAGGGCTGGGGGTGTAGCTCAGTGGCAGAGCACTTGCAGAGCACACGGAAGGCCCCGGGTTCAACCCCTAGTACCACAAGAAGAAAAAATAGCTATATAATCATAGACAAAATGCATAGCACTGGCTCCCTCGTGTTCCATTCCAGTCTATACGTAAGTACTGAGCTTGGCCATAACAGCAAAAGCATTTCTTAACAGCCACATGCCCAAGACTGGGCCAAGCAGTGTGATTCTGCTTTCTCTTTGTGGCACTTTAAGGTCGCATCTTTGTCCACTGTCACATCCTCAGCTGGCCTGCAGAATGACTGCAAGCCCGTGAGGGGACACTGATACCGACGCCCTCACACATGCACTTGAGGACATGCAGGCTCAGTAACGGGACGGGGCCACTCGATCCCAGGGCCTGCGCTCCTCACCCAGGTGAGAGGGGCCTCGCCGGGGCTCTGACAACCAGAGCCCAGAGGGCTGAGGGTGGGGTGTGGAGATATGGGAACCCTCAGGATGGTTCTCAAACGGCTCTCAGGTCCCTAAATGACTTTATTACTCCAAATGTGGAGGCAGAACATTCCAGAACAGGCCTGAGTTTACTAGGCAGCCCTGGGTCAGAGTACAAGTCTGGGTCAGAGATAAGAGGTACAACCAGGTGGCCTGCATGATGTGTTGCTTGTTGTCACGTCCACAAAAAGGTCAGACTGAAGACCGGGGAATATAGCTTAGTGGCCAGCACCCGCCTGGCAAGTGTGAGGTCATGAGTTTTATCCCCAGTACCACAAAAAGGACAAAAAAAAAAAAAAAAAACACACACACACAAAAGTTTAGACTGAGCCAGATGTGGTGGCCTAAGCCTGTAATCTAGGAAGCTGAGGCAGGACGGCAGCAAGTTTGAGCTCAATCTGGGCAACTTAATGACATAGCAAGAGCCTGCATGAATAAAAATACTTTTTAAAAAGTTAGCTTGAGGGCTGGGGAGATGGCTCAGTGGAATAAGGGCTTCCCTGACAAGTACAAGGGCCTGAGTTCAATCCCCGGTTCTGCAAAAAAAAAAAAAAAAAAAAAAAAAAAAAAGTTAGCTTGATTAAAGAATTATTCTAGCCAGGCGTGGAGGTGCATGCCTGTAATCCCAGCACTCGGGAGGCTGAGGCAGGTGGATTGTTGTGAGTTCGAGACCAGCCTGAGCTACAAAGTGAGCTTAAGGCCAGCCTGAACTGCATAGTGAGACCCTGTCTCAAAAAGACACACACAAAAAAAGAATTATTCTGATCAACTGAGAAGCTGAATGTGGAACCTTGTGGGGCAGCAAAGAGATCCCCCTCACCTGCCTTAGGTCCCTCATCTAACGCATATTAAATTTCTCTACAAAACAAGTGTCTCAGGTTCTCAAGTGCTTTTGGCCTACAGCCACTGTGTTAACAGTAGTCGGTAACATTTTGTATAAAAAGAAAACTGTGGTTGGAAATGTAAGAGGGCAGCATTCTAGAAAGTTGGCAGCTTCTCAAAAGCCGAAGCACACACTTATCCTAGAAGCTACCGAGCACGCTCGTGGGAATGTGTCCCAGAAAAAACGAAAGCTTCTGCTCCGGGGAAAAGCTGAACACAACTGTTCGCGGCAGCTTTCTCTGTGACAGCTCCAAGCTGGAAACAGCCCAGCGGCCCAGCAGCACCCAGGTGAACAATCAAAAAAGCCGGGGCTCGTCCACACGGAGGAGCCCGTGCGAGTCAACAATAAAAAAGGACCAAGTGGAGCTGGGGAGGCAGTTCAGCAGTCTAGGAGCCTGCCTGGCAAGTGCAAGGACTCAGGTTCGATCCCCAATACCACATGCTGTGGCATCCCTCGGCAATGAGCCAGCCACCAACTCTGGGCATAGTGGCGCATGCCTGTAATTCCAGTGCCGGGAAGGCTGAGACAGGAGGATCTCTACAAGTCTGCACTGCATAGCGAGACCCTGTGCCAAATAGATAAATGAGTTTGCTTTTTTTTTTTTTTTTTTTAACAAAAAGGAGCAACGACTGATACAACTTGCCTGAATATTACAGGTACTGCATTAGGTGATAAAAACCCATCTTGCCCTGTAGGATTCCTTTTATGTAATATCTCAAAATGACAGTTACAGAATGGAGAACTGGTTAAGATTTCCAGAGGTAGGGACGGCGGAGGAATGGCTTCCACGGGTGGCATGAGGGAGATCACCGGGATGGGGAAGAGTTCTGCATCTTCACTGCGGTGGTGACTGCCTTATCCTTTTTTTTGGCAGAACCGGGGATTGAGCTCTTGCCAGCACTTATTCCACTGAGCCATCTCCCAGGCCCTGTACCCTATTCTTTTCATTTACTTTTTTTTTTATTGGTACCAGAAATTGAACTCATGGCCCTGCGCTACCCAGGCAGGTGCGATGCCACTGAACTACACCCCTGCCCCCTTGACTACCCAATTCTAACCCACACATGTGATAAAATAACACAGCATACGCCATGCCCATGGTACTAGCGTCAGTTTCCTGGTAATACAGTTACATGAGCTGTAAGTGCTGGGGAACCAGGTGAGGGGAACCGAGGACCTCTTATATTAAGTTTGCAGCCCTCTGTGAATAATTATTTCTAATTAGAAACTTTTTCAAAAATAAAATTGTGATTGATAATGGTACCTGATCCAGCCCTGCACTGGAACTTGTGTCTGTCTGGTTTCTCAAATTTCCCTTTAAAATCATTCTGCAAAATTTCTTGTGAAGTCTAAAGATGGGTACACCTTTCATATGCACAGTCCCTTCCTCTGTCTTCATAATCTTCCATTCTATAAGTGTAACATGTTTTTGTCCAGACCTATGCATATTTAGGTTATTTCCCATGTTATTATAAATATTATTAGAAGTTATTGCCATGAATTATATAAATCACTTTGCTTCCAGTTTTTTTGGTGTTTTTTTGTTTTTGTTTTTCTTCTGAGGCAAGGTCTCACTATGCAGTGAAGGTCAACGTTGAATTTGCTTAGGTAGCCCACACTGGCCTTGACCTCACTGCAATCCTCCTGCCTCAGCCTCCCAAGTGCTGAGATTATAGGTGTCACCCACACACCCAGTATTGCCCGCTTTTTTTTTGTGTGACAATGCAATACAAATTCCTTGAAGTGGCAAAACTTATTTTAACAGCTATGGCATATTTGCTAATTTATGCTATATTTAAAGGTGACAAAAAATTAAGGTGACATTAATTTTTTAAGGCTCAAAATCTGAAAATTTAGACTATATAGTCTAAATGCAAAAAATTAGTCTACTTCAAGCCAATACACATATTGAACATTAATAAATCACTATTTCTACATGGCTACACTAATCGTTTACATACTGATCCAGAGCAAATATGTTCAAAGGGACCACAGTGCCTGCAATGGCAGCACACACTGTAATCCCAGCACTTGGGAGGCTGAGGCAGGAAGATCATTCTGAGTTCAAGGCCAGTCTGAGTTCAAGGCTACATTTCAAGACCTTATCTCAAAAACCATAATAATAATAATGATAATAGTCTGCAGCAGATTAAGTACCTATTTAGTCAAACACAGAGACCTGGGTTCCATCCCTGGCTGTGTTGGCCCCGCCCCCGGGTGTGCTGAGATGGCAACTGAGACTGGGCATGGTGGTGTGTGCCTGTAATCCCAGCACTTAGGAGGCTGAAAACAGGAGAATCACTATGACTCTGACCTGTGTAGTGAGATCCTGAAAACCCTGTACTAAATACATTTTTTAAAAACCCTGACATTAAAAAAATAGTAATAGTCTGGTGTGGTAGTGTACACTGGTAATCCCAATACTTGGGAGGCTGAGACAGGAGGGTTATTGCAAGTTAAAAGCCAGCCTGAACTGCAGAGTGAGGCTTTATCTCAAAAAGACAGTAACAACAACAACAACAACAATAATAATAATAATTCATTATTTCAATAGTTTACTATTGCACAGATCCAGAGATAATGTAGTAAAATCTTATCTCCCTAAATATAACAACTGGCTGGGCCTGGAGGGTTAGGCCTATAATCCCAACACTCTGAGGCTGAGGCAGGGGGACTGCCACAAGTGCGAGGCCAACTTGGGCTACATAATACATTCAAGACCAGCCTGAACTATGAAGTGAGACCCTGTCTCAATCAACCAATCAACTATACATATGAAAAGACCACCAATCTGATTGATTCACAGAGCCATCCTCCCACTCCAGTGATACAAGACAGGTGCTAATGTATCAAACAGAAGAAGTTGCCTTCCACACAAAAATCTTAGCCCATCAAGTAACAAGCACCGAAGCAGCTGGGATAGGAGGAAGTGTCTGTTCTAGGCGTGGAGAAGAGCTGAAGTGTACAAACTTCCTCGCAGTCTCCCCCCTTTGCAGCCTTTCTTGCTGTTAAGCCAAAATGTGGGTCTCATGTGTGTTTGCAGCCCACAAAGAATGGCTAAGGCCAGAGAACACAAGTGTTAACACTCTGGGATGTCATGTACCTATCTCTTGATTCACAGGGTGGCAATTTTACCATGGGTTGCAGCTTGGGCGGCAGGGCCGCAGTCAAACTGAGAGGGCGCCCTCTATGGGTGATGCTGGGCAACAAACCACAGGGAGCACACCCCTAATCCGAAAATAGAAACTCCAAAGTGCTAACCTCCAAAACCCTTTAAACGCTTAAAGGATACCCCAAGTTGAAGTCAAAACATAGACACGGCGAAGGTACTGAATAAAGGGCTTCTGGGCTATAGGTTCTACATGAAACATAAAGGAATTTTTGATTTGGACTTGGGTCTCATCCCAAAGATAATCATAGATATGCAAATATTCCAAAATCTGGGCAAAAAAAATTCAAAATCTAAAACATTTCTTGTGGCCGGGTGTGGTGGCGCATGCCTGTATTCCCAGCACTCAGGAGGCTGAGGCAGGAGGATTGTTGTGAGTTTGAGACCAGCCTGAGCTACAAAGTGAGCTTGAGGCCAGCCTGAACTGCATAGTGAGACCCTGTCTAAAAAAAGACAAAAAAATAAAAAATAAAATAAAACATTTCTTGTGCTTGGCATGGTGGTGCATGCCTGTAATCCCAGAAATTGGGAAACTGAGGCAGAAGGATCTCCATGAGTTTCAGGCCAGGTTGTACTACATAGTGAGACCCTGTCTCAAAACAAAGCAAAACACTGCTTCTTTTTTATTTTTTCTTTTTTGAGGTACTGGGGATTGAATTTAGGACCTTGTACTTACCAGGCAAGCACTTATTCTCTGAGCTATCTCCCCAGCCCACAAAACCTTTCTTGTCACAAGACATAAGCAATATTCAACTTATAGTCACTCTCACTTGAGAAAGAGCACATGGAAATTCACCTCAAGGGTTTCTTTGTTTTTCCTGAGACAGGTTCTCACTATACAGTTCAGGCTGACCTTGTCAAAATGCAGCCCGGCTGGCTTCAAACTCAAGCAGTCCTCCTGCCTCAGCCTCCCAAGTGCTGGGATCATAGGCAGATGGCTTCTTCTAACTAATGGCTTTTTCTGAACAGCCATGCTTCTAAAGTTTTCAAAACCAAAATTCAACACTGAGCTGCAAACTGGCTCAGGGGTGCCTGTGGCAGTTAACCTCACAGCAATGGATGATGGGATGTCCCCGAGGGTAGGAGTGTACGCAAGTCCCACTGAGTCTCAGCCTGAGGTGACCACTGAGCAACAGGCACGTCCTATGGCTTATGTCCCCCCAAAGCCTCATGCAGTCATAGGTGGTGTCTTTCACAGAGGTGGAGCTACAGAGCGTGACACCGGGATGGAGTCACGGTGCAGTGCTGGGATCAAGGGTACTAGGGTTAAGGGCCTGACTGCGACCTGCCTAAGGAGCCTGGATGAGGTATGAGGACTAGAAAGAGCGTGGTCGACCTTTGTTGTCTTGCTTCTGCTGCTCACCGGGAACTCTTTTGCCTCAACAATGCCCTCTGCCATGTCCCTCCCTGCCTTGAAGTCACCCGACTGAGCTGCTGCCAGCTGGAGCAGTAACCATGCTTCCTTCTTTCTTGGCTGTAGCGGTCGAGTGCCTGGATCGCTGAGCACTCTGACCCTGAGTGAGGAATAAATTCTCCGTGCCAGCGCCATTCTGGAACCTGGTAGCCACCATTCTGAAACATGTTAAAGCCCCTCACCCTTACAATTCTCGGGCTGCCAAGGGAAGGCCTGCTGCCTCCTGTGATGCCCTCAGCCCATCCTTTCCATTCTCTTGTTCCTTCCCCTCAATGGAGATCCTCTCAAGTCTATCTTTGCATTCCACAACTTTGACACTTCCTTTATGGCCAAACTCATGTTTTAAGTCATCCTGCTGGGCTCTTTGCTCTTGATTCTCAACATAAATCTGACCCAAAGCCCCAACAACAGCCATGCCACTGCCTCAATGTTTGAGTGCTTTGAAATTTCTTCCAAATTAATCAGTCTGCCACTCTTAATCTCAGTCTCAGGCAAAGTCTCTGGACATGAGTAAAATGCAGAGAAACTCTCTGCCAAGCCATAACACAAATCATCTGGAATCTAAAAACCAATACAATCCTTCTTCCCAGCAGAAACCTCCCAGCCTGGTCTTTGCAGGCAGGCTTTCTATCAGCATTCTGGTCCTCTGAGCTCTCACCAGAATCTCCCATACAGAACAGTCAAAGATGTTCCAGCATTTCTTATAGGCGACATCTCCCAGCCTTTCCTATCTCTTCCCATAAGCCATTCCCAAAAGCTCGTATTCCACATGGTCAGGTAGTCACAGCAGCGACCCCACTCCAAATTCTGTCTTAGTTACTCTTCTCTTGTTGCCGGGACAAATGACCCAACACCCAAAATGAAGGAAGGAAAGGTTTATTTGTCTCACAGTAAGCAGAGATTCCAGTCTGCACTCTGCTGACTTCGAGTCAGAGCGGCACATGGCAGAGGGCAGCTGTTCATGACAGCAGCAAAGGGCAGAGAGCAAAGGGAGTGACAGCAGCGGGGCAGCTCGCCAGCCCCTCTCTCCTCCCTACATTATAATGCAGAGGATCTGCCCCAAGGCATCCACACCCATGATCCCAGCCTTGGACCCATAATCGATCACAGACTCCAGAAGCCACCCCATGACTGCACGAGGCCGTGGGGGGACAAGTAGGCACGAGCCACAGCACACATCCTCCTTCCTTCAACACTGGGTGTCAGGTATTTTACCTCAACAATGAGAAAAGAAGCTACGACAGTAGATTCCTTGGGAAGATCTGAGCTGGCGCCACCACGCCTGGCCTCTGTCCTCGCCTTCTTCCAGGGCAGTGAAGGGTGTATGGTGGTCCTTATCCTGTGACCCTGAAACATGAATTAATAATGAAAACTCATTAGAAAGTGTAAAAAAAAAATCCCACAAGGCACCAGAAGTGGCCAATTGGCCTGTGTGTGTGCAGGTGTGTGTGCGTTCATGGGTGTGCATGGGTGTGCATGGGTGTGCATGGGTGCAGTCACCCACCTAAGCTGAGCACCTCCAGAACGGGAAGGAAGCCAGCTAGGGTCAGGGCTGGGAGGGGAACCCCAGAGAGGAGGTGGGCTGGGAGGGAAGCTCCCTTGCCCCTCCCTCAACTCTTGTAAAACTTTGAAGCAGAGAAGCTGGGAACACAACGCACTGAACTCTCACACACTCACCTCCCAGGCCCTCCAGCGGTAACCATTTGCCATTTTTGTTCTGTATTGGTTTGCCTGAATAATTTGTTTCAGAGTCACCTGTATTTTTAGGTTTTTTTTGTTTTTGTTTTTGGTTTTTGTCTTTTTGAGACAGGGTCTCACTATGCAGCTCATGCTGGCCTTGAGCTCACTTTGTAGCCCAGATTGGCCTCCAACTGGCAACGGTACTCCTGCCTCAGCCTCCAGAGAGCTGGGATTGATAGGCACGCATGGCCTTGCCTGACCAGAGCCACCTGTAAAGTCTTTGTTCCCCTTCAACTGTGCTTACCACAGGGGCAACACAATACAGGGTGAGCATCCCTAATCCCAACTGCATGCGTGTCATCTATCTAAACGTGGGTATCAACAGCAATAACCGCCTCTGAGAGCAGTGAGAGAGCATTGATTTAACTGAGGCGTGTGAGAGACGTCTGGCAGGTGCCAAGCACAGAGGACCTGGCCCGCAGATGCTGACCCGGCAGTCAGATGCTCCACACACAGCTCTTGACTTGCCGATGGCTCTCTCAGGCAGCACAGATGAGGCAGGTAGGGCTCTGAAGAGCCCAGCGACTCAGAGGCCATCCAGAAGCAGGGGGGTATTCCTAACACAACCCTCTTTCCAGTGTGTGTGTGTGTGTGTGTGTGTGTGTGTGTGTGTGTGTGTGTAGTACTGGGGTTTGAACCCAAAGGCTTCCCTCTGAGCCACATTCCCAGCCCTTTTATTTCTTATATTTATTTATTTATTGTGGTTTTGTGGTACTGGAAATCACACTCAGGACCTCAAGCTTGCCAGGCAGGCACCTGTGCTGTGAACCTGTAATCCCAGGACTGTCAAAGGCTGAGCTATCTCCCTGGCCTCTCTTTCCACTTTTTTATACTTTACTCAGCCTCTCAAAGGCCCCACAGGTCCAGGGCAGAAGCAATATGCACAACCTGCAGGAAAGTGACAGGAACCTGAATGATAGGAAAGTGACAAGGACTGCTAAAGACATGGCAGTGAGGTTGGAAAGCTGGCCACAACACTGAGCGGACTTCAGTCTAAGATTGCCTCATACTTACAACAGCTGCCTTGCACCGCACATGACCTTGTGCTGTTCAACTGTTTTCTGACATCAGAAATGCAATAAATATACAAAATACAACCCAATATGTGGTAAAGACCAAGTAATTAGAGATATAAGTAGCTCTCCAAAATATCAAAATTTATATCTATATCTATATACATATCATATACCTTAAACATTCAATATAATATATAAATTTGTTAGTTTTCTATTACTATAACAAATAACTGAGCTAATCAGCTTATAGGCTTATAAAGATAAAAGGTTTCTTTTGGCTCAGTTTGGGGGGGTTTCAGTCCATACTGGGTTGGCCATATTGTTTTGGGGCCTGTTGTAAGGCAGCACATAACAGTAGAAATACGCGGTACAGTGGAAGAGAGAAAGGGAGAAATGAGAGGGGCCAGACCCTCCTAATCCCCTTGAGCGGTGCATGCCCAGTGACCTCCCACTGAATCTCACCTCTTAACCATTTTCCCTTCCAAGTCAGGTTTGGTGCTGTGCACCTGTAATCCGGGAACTCCGAGAGGCTGAGGCAAGAGGATCACACGTTCCAACCCAGCCTGAACAACTTAGTGACTTTCCAAGACTTTCTCACAAAATAAAAAACAGAATACTTTCCAACTCATTTTATGCAGCTAACATTACTGTGGTGCCAAGATACCAAAGTCAGACAAGACAACACAGGAAAACTATAGACCGATTATCTTTCATGATCACTGTCTCGGTTACTCTTCTCTCATTGCTGGGACAAACACCTGACATCCAAAATGAAGGAAGGAGAGGTTTATTTAGTGCACAGTTACTGGAGGTTTCAGTCCACACTCAGCTGGCCCCAAGGCCAAGGGGCACATGGCAAAGGGCAGCCCTCCATGGTAGCAGTGAAGAGTGAAGAGGAAGAGGAGTGACAGCAGCCCAGGCAGCTCGCCAGCCTCTCTCCCCCCTCACATCATAATGCAAATTCCCTGCCCCAGGACAGGTGCAGCACCCACACCCACAATAATCAACCACAAATTCCAGAAGCTGCCCCATGACTGCATGAGGCTTTGGGAAACAACTGTCCACAAACCATAACACTCCAGCCCTGGGCCCCCAAAGACTCCTGCACATTCCTTTCTTTAAAAGACATTTTAGTCCGTCTCTAAGAGTTGCCAAGGTCCTAAGAGTTTCAACATTGCTGAAAAGACCAAGTCCCAAGTTTCCTCCAAGACCTAAGGCAAACTCTTAGCTGTGAGATCCCATACAAATGAAAAGTTAAATACTTTCAACATTCAAAGGTATAAGATAAACAGTACTATTGCAAAAGGTATACCCAGGAGGGTAGAAACCACTCAGAACAAAGTAAGTCCAAAACCCAGAAGGGCAAAGGTTAAGTCCTATACTTCCATGTGGAACATCCAAGTAACCTCTTCTCTTGTTGCTGGGACAAACACCTGACACCCAAAATGAAGGAAGGAGAGGTTCATTTGGCGCACAGTTACTGGAAGTTTCAGTCCACACTCAGCTGAGCTCCCAAAGCCTTACATGGCTCCAATCCAGTGGTACTCCTGGTGGCAGCTTCCATGGCTTCTCTCTTAGGCTGGCTTTGCTCCCTGCTTGCAGTTTCCCTTAGCCATTCTTCTTTTCCAAACTTCTGCAATTTCCACTGAACAGGTTTCTCACTCACAGCTTTACACACTGCCCTCCCAGGGGCATATCACCTGGCTTCCTAGGCTTCTGAAACTGAGGTAGAATCCTTCTTAACCTCAGAACTCTTGCATTCTGTAAGCACTTAAAATCAGTGCCACATGGATGATGCCAAGGTTGACTGCCAGCTGGAGCAGTAGCCAGGCTTCCTTCTTCCTTGGCTGCAGGGGTCAAGAGCCTGGCTCACTGAGCACTCTGACCTCGATTCTGAGAAGTAAATTCTGTAAGCCACCTGCATTCTGAAACATGGGGCTCCGCTGCTTTTTTCTCAAGGCAAAGTCCGTCACCCTTGTAATTTTCAGGCTGCAAAGGGTGGGGACCTGCTGCCTCTAGTGATGCCCTCAGGCCATCCTTTCCATCCTCTTGTTCCTTCTCAGCACTGGTGATCCTTTCAGCTTTATCTTTGTATTCCACAGCTTTATTGGCACTTCCTTTCTTTCCAGACTCACAACATTTTAAATTCTCCTGCTGAGCTCTTTGCTCTTGATTCTGAACATAAATTTGGCTAAAAGCCCCCAACTATAGCAGTGCCACTACCTCAATATTTAACTGCTTTGACATTTCTTTTGCAAGATTAGCTAGTCCACTGCACTTAATTTCAGTTTTGGCAGTCTCTGGACATAAGTGAAATGCAGAGAAACTTTCTGCCAAGCCATAACACAAATCATCCACAGTCCAACAACCAACGCAATCTTTCTCAACAGAAACCTCCCCAGCCTGGTCTTTGCAGGCAGGCTTTCTATCAGCATTCTGGTCTTCTGAGCTCTCACCAGAATCTCCCATACAAAACAGTCAAAGATGTTCCAGCATTTCTCTTATAGGTGACATCTCCCAGCCTTTCCTATCTCTTCCCATAAGCCACACCCAAAAGCTCAAAAATCTACATAGTCAGGTAGTCACAGCAACAATCCCACTCCTGGTACCAAATTCTGTGTCAATTACTCTTCTCTCGTTACTGGGACAAATACCTGACACCCAAAATGAAGGAAGGAAAGGTTTATTTAGCTCACAGTTACTGGAGATTTCAGTCCATACTCCCCTGGCTCCAAGGCAGAGGGGCACGTGGCAGAGAACCACCTTTCATGGCAGTGGGGGGGGGGAACAAGAGAGAAAAAGGTGTGGCAGCAGCTCAGGCAGCTAGGTAGCCTCTCTCCCCTCTTTACCTTGTAATGCAAATTACCTGCCCCAGGCCAGTTGCAGCACCCACACCCACAATAATCACAGACTCCAGAAGGCACCCCTTGACTGCATGAGGCTTTGGGGGGCAACTAGATGCCATAACAATCATAAAATATATCCTCAACAAAATATTACCAAACCAAGCTTGGCAATATGTGCATATGTGTGCTTATCCCAGCATGACCACTTAGGGCTTGTAAGAATTTAACATATACCAACTCTCCACAAGGAATGGCATCATTGTGTATGTGTATGGCAAGCATGTATTAATAAAAAATTAAAACGAGAAAAACCATTCATTGTAACATTATAATCCACTATGTTAATAAACCAAAAAGGACATAATTCACATGGTGAAGGAAAATCACTCAACAAAATTCAGTGGTTGTCGTGGTTCGGGGTTTTGCAAGGGGAATAATACAATGCAGGACACATTTTATAAATTTGGGATTTTTTGTTTTTTTTCTGGTACTAGGAATCAAACTCAGGACCTTGCACTTGCCAGGCAGGCATTTATGCCAATGAACTATCTCCTCAGCCCTATAAGATTATTTTAGAAAGAATCATACAAAGAAGGCAGGATTTTGTTTTGTTTTGTTTATCTTTTTGAGACAGGATCTTGTTATGCAGTTCAGGTTGGCCTTGAGCTCACTTTGTAGCTCAGATTTGATCTCAAATTCCCAATGACCCTTCAATCTCAGCCTCCCAAGTGTTGGGATTACAGGTGTCACTTATCTATTTTGGTACTGGGGATCGAACTCAGGACCTTGCACTTGCCAGGCAGACGCTTACACCACTGAGCTATATCCCTGGCCCATATCACAGGAAATCTGTCCATACATAAAGGCCAAAGAATCCAACTAGGGCCTGGATCCCATGGGAATGTCCTACATGAGTACAACTAAAGACCAAGAGCCCATAATAATGCCTCCTGCAAGCCCAGCTGGAGGCTTAGAGCCCATGACAATGCCACATGTAAGCCTGTTTCACAGATCTGGGCTAGACTGGCCCAAAGGCGAGTGGTAGACGTCAGAGAGTCTGTGCCAGTGGGATGAAGGATCTGCGCCAGGAGGCTAAGGGATCTGAACCAGAGCCAGGAAGTGACAAAGTAAGAAGCAGAGCTCCCCAGAAAGAACCGCAACCATCCTCAGCAACAGGGAGGTCCTGAGAAAGCTGAGGTCCCATCAGGAAGGCCAACCTCAGGCTTCTCCATGAGGCTGAGCAGTGCACCATCTTTCCCTCCAGAGCCAGGAAACCGTGCTCAAGATGCGGCTCAGAGAACCTCTGCTCAAATCCTAGCTCATTTAACCTGAGACATTTCGCCTTCTGCAAAATGGAACTAATACAGGAATCACTGGAGGGCTACTCTGCCACAGGAGCTCTAGACATGTGTCACAGCGCTTGGTACACAGCAGGCGCCACTGCGTTCCACAGGGCCACGGCGCTGCCCACAAAGACATTGCACACACGTGCAGGGATGAGGTCCCCGTGGCCAGTGTGCAATACTTGGGGCACAGAGGTTTCCAGGACCCAGCGAGGTATGGCCTGACTCTCAAAGGCCCTCCAGCCTCTCCTGACTGTACTCCTCACAGTCTCAGTGAAGACTTCAAGCTTCAGCCGCGGGGATAGGGGGCGCCAGGCATGCAACACGCGTGTCAGTGCCGCCCTCGGCTGGGCTGATCGGTTAGACCAGAGATACAGCCCTCCAGCGAGGCTCCGCCCCTCCAGCTCGCTGTGGGCGGGGCACACAGGCACCGAGCTCTGCCATTGGCTGCGCCAGCGAGGAGGCGGGGCCCCGGCGCAGGCGGCCGCTCTGTGTTGTCTTTAGGCGGTGGCTAGAGGACACGGGGAAGATGGCGGCGGTGTCGGCTCTGGTGCGGAGGCCCCTGTGGCAGGTAGGCAGCGGCGTGCGACCGCCCGCTCGGCGCGACCCGTGCCCACTTGCGTCCGCGCTGAGAGCCCTTCTGTCTCCTCGCCAGGTTTCGGGGCTGCTGAAGAGGCGCTTTCACCGGACCGCGCCCGCAGCGCTGCAGGTAACTGGCGCCGGCGGTGGTGAGCGCAGGGCCCGACCCTTGTGCTCGGCGGGTCCGGCTGTGGCTGCCCTGCTCCCACCGGGGCGGGTGCCACGGGCCCTGGAATGTGCGACGTCTGTCTTGCGTGGGACTCCCGCTGCCTCGGTCGCCGCCTAGTACCGGTCACACGGGCATCGCCCACCGGCCGGGCTGGGTGCCAACGGAGACTGACCGCTTCCTCCACTGCCCCCTCCTCGTGGCCATATTTATGTGTCGAAAAAAATCTACCGTTTTAAAGAGTTTAATTCAGTGGCATAGAGTACATTTAATTATGCATCCATCACCACTGTCCACAATTTTTTTCATCGACCCAAACAGGAATTCTGTTTATTGCATAGTAATACCTCACTTCCCTTCCCCAGCCCCTGGTAACTTCTGTCACAAGTCTACCTCTTCCATTTTTGCCCTTTTGAGACAGGGTCTCACCATGCAGTTCGTGCTGGCCTTGAGCTCCCTTTGCAGCCTCTGCTGGTTCCAAACTCACAGTGATCCTCCTGCCTCGGGCTTCCTAGTGCTGGGATTGCTGGTGTGCGGCTGGCCTAGGTTTGGCTGTTCTAAAACCTCATCTAAATGGAGCATTTGGCCATTTGTGTCAAGCTTATACCACTTAGTGCTATCTTCAAAGTTCATTCCTGTAGTATGCATCAGAATTTGTGTCCTCTGAAAAGCTGTATAGCTTCCAACGTAAGTATATTCCACGTTTTGTTTACCCATTCATCCAAGACGCTGCTGTGAACGTGGGCATACAGGTGTATGTTTGAGCCCTCCTTTTAGTTCCTCATGACATGTAGTTGCTGAATCGTGGAGCTGCCACCACTACCCACAGCTGTCGCCACCACTCCTGCCCACTTACCGGAAGATTTTACATTGCATCTGTATTAAAATATTAGCTCCAGCGCGCTGAGCGCAGCCCGGCACTGTTTGCTGCTTACTCTTAGGCTTCCCTGTTAGCTCTTCGCCCTTTAGTACTCCAAGTGTGGTAATACACAAGCTGATATGTTTTCTGCCTGGGAAACTGCCTGTGAGCAAATGTGGCTAGGCTGGAATTTTTATTTTTATTTTTATTTTTATTTTTTTTGTCTTTTTTTGAGGCAGGGTCTCACTATGCAGTTCAGGCTGGCCTTAAGCTCACTTTGTAGCTCAGGCTGGTCTCGAACTCACAACAATCCTCCTGCCTCCGAGTGCTGGGATTACAGGCATGCGCCACCACGCCCGGCCTAGGCTGGAATTTTTAAAAGAATCTGATTCAGTATTGGTTCTAGTATGAGTTGCGTAGTTTATGCTGTGGGCAGCCTAGCCACATATAAAAGAAGAGACTCGGGCCGGGGAGATGGCCCAGTAGAATAAGTGCTTCCCTGGCAAGCACAAGGGCCTGAGTTCAATCCTCAGTTTTGGAAAAAAAAAAAAAAAAAAAAAAAAAAAAAAATATATATATATATATATATATATATATATATATATATATATATATATATATATATATAATGAGACTCTTGGCTGTGTCCTGTGTCCTGGAGCTATTGACTACTTTCACATGCCTGTGACAGGTGACTGTTCGCGATGCTATAAATCAAGGTATGGATGAGGAGCTGGAGAGAGATGAGCGGGTATTTCTGCTTGGGGAAGAAGTTGCCCAATACGATGGGGCATACAAGGTAACCAAAGTGGGTGACAGTTACACAAAATTGAGGCGGCTCTTTGCTCTGACATGTGCTTAAAAGTATCGGTGTACCCCCAAACTGCAGGTTAGCCGGGGCCTGTGGAAGAAGTACGGAGACAAGAGGATCATAGACACCCCCATATCTGAGGTGAGCTGCCAGTGGGAGGCCGGCCTGGGAGTCCTGATTTTGATGGCTTCTCACCCCTGCTATGTCTGACTTTCTAGATGGGCTTTGCTGGAATTGCTGTGGGTGCAGCTATGGTATGTAACGTTCTTTACAAAGAGATTTCTTTAAATATGACCTTTTAAAAACATTGGATGTTGGAGGAACAGAGTGTGTGGTTGCTGGTCACTGTCACTCTGTGGTCTTTTTAGCATCAGTTTTGTACTTGACAGGCGGGGTTGCGGCCCATTTGTGAATTTATGACCTTCAACTTCTCCATGCAAGCCATTGACCAGGTTATAAATTCAGCCGCCAAGACCTACTACATGTCGGCGGGCCAGCAGCCCGTGCCCATCGTCTTCAGGGGGCCCAATGGCGCCTCGGCAGGTGTAGCTGCCCAGCACTCGCAGTGCTTTGCTGCCTGGTATGGGCACTGCCCTGGCTTGAAGGTGGTCAGCCCCTGGAATTCAGAGGACGCTAAAGGACTCATTAAGTCAGCCATTCGGGATAACAATCCAGGTAAGCAGAGTGACTCCGAGTATCTTTTCTTCTTTTTTCTTAGTTTTTTTTTTTTTAATGTATTTAGTATAGGGTCCCACTATGCAGCTTGGACTCCTAGCAATCCTCCTGTTTCAGACTGTGCAGCCCTGGGATTACAGACATGCACCACCACACCCAGTCTCACTGGCCATTCAGAGCACCTGGGGTTGGGCTGGCAGGCATGTGGGCTGGGGATGGAACCCTGGTTCCTGCCCTTGCCTATGCAGAGGCAAGCGCTTAGACAGCTGAGCTATCTCTGCGGCCCTCCGAGTCTCTTGAACATAAAAACAAATTTTTGCATAGAAGGAAGCACAGTGAAAGAGTACTTTCCTGGGCTGGGCTTAAGCTGCGCCAGGCAGAGACAGAGGATCATGGCAAATGGGACCTTTTCTCTCATCCTGACTGAGGGTCCCTTGCTTCTCCAGCCCACCCTTCAGTGGGTGGCAGGGCAAGGCATGGGCTGGGGTCAGGCTGTCTAAGGTGGTGGCTGTGCCGTGTAGATGGGTTCTCTCCACGGTGGGGAGGGTGCCCTGCCACTGCTCTAAGCACCCCCTGTGACACACAAGCGTGCCTCACCTTCTGCGGTGAGTTACTATTTTAGGAAAGAAAAATGTAAAAGGAAGCATAATAGGCTTCAGTTGGGTCTAGATACATAATATGATGATGATATGTAGACTATAGTAAAGAATATGCGGGCCAGCAGGATAGCTCAGCATGCGAAAGCGCTTGCTGAGACAAGCTTAGGCAAGCTCAGGGACCATGGTTCAGTCACCAGCACTGAATGCCACACCAGTCCTGCCCTCAGCCAGCCATGAAAAAAAAAAAAACAATGTGCTTGTATTTCTTATTTCTGACTATAATGAGGCCAGTTAGGAAAAGAAAACACTGACTGCTGGCTTGCTGACACCCACCACACTGGCTTCCCTCAGTAGGTGAAGTTAGGCCAATGAAATTACAGACTAAGCACCTAGACCAGTGGTGCAAACCTGTCAGAGCCCACAGTAGAAACAAAGAGCGGGCTGCAGCATGCACGCCATAGGTTCATTGCTCACCTGAACCATCCTTAAGCTACTGAATGTGATAGAAACAAGGTTTCCTTTTTTTTTTTTTTGCAGAACTAGGGATTGAACTCAGGCCCTTGCACTTGCCAGGAAAGCGCTTACCCCACTGAGCCATCTCCCCAGCCCTGAAACGAGGCTTCCTGCTGGGCATGGTAGCTCATGCCTGTTATCCCAGCATTCCCAGTACTCAGGAAGCTGAGGCAGGAGGAATCCTATGCGTTTGAAGCCAGCCTAGGCTACAGAGTGCATGCAAGACCAGCCTGAGCTGCATTGCAAAACTCTAACACCAAAAGATTAAAAAAAGAAATCAGGCTTCGTAATGAACAGTGGAACTTTTCACAGGTGGAATATTGTATCATTTTTTTTTTTTCATTTATGTATGTGGTACAGGGTCTCACTACGCAGCTCAGACTTGTAGTGATCCTCCTGTTTTCAGCCTCCCCAGCGCTGGGATTAAGGCATGGGCCCAGACTCAGTTGCTAGTGCAACTAGCATGACATGCTGGCCCAGGGATCAAACCCTGGTCCCTGCACTTGCCAAAGCAGGTGCTGGCCCTAGTAATGTGCATTTTTAGATGTTCTGTATGTGTTTACCTCGCTTGCATGTCATATTTTGCAGTGGTGGTGCTAGAGAATGAACTGATGTATGGAGTTCCTTTTGAATTACCTGCAGAAGCTCAGTCAAAAGACTTCCTGATTCCCATTGGAAAAGCCAAAGTAGAAAGGCAAGGTAAGAGAACTTCAGGACACTTGTAGCCATTATTGTGAATCCAGCTCCTCTATATATGTCATAGTTAATCTAAAAGTTACAGACATTTACTTTGACTAAAAAATTAAAGGTTGAGCTCAAGTCAACATGGAAGTCAGGCTTGATGTGCATGCCTATGATCTCCCTACAGAGGCGGGAGGTCACCTTGGTCCAGTAGGCTTGGGCGACAGCTGGCCACAAGGTTGTGTTACGGGTTCTCAACATACAAACCAGACCTGAGTCCAAATTAAAATTTAAATAGGGGCCTTTTATTACCGGGCCTAAGACTGCTTGACCATACTCACACAGGGGCGGACGAACAGCCAGGAGCCTTGGAAGTACAGAGGTTTTAAAGGTAGAAACTGCATCCTGTTTGGCAAACAAATTTGTCATTTAACATAGAACAGTACCTTTAGGGACAGCGTGACCGTTACTCAGCGTACATCTTTTCTGAGAACATTGTTCCCTGGGAGCTCTCAGTCTATTGATGATTGATCCGTGGTACACCAAGGCTCCTGTGGTCTTCCAAGGAAGCAGGGTCGCAGAAAGTTGAGCGGAGTACTTTTTTTTTTTTTTATGTCTTGAGACAGGGTCTCACTATGCAGTTCAGGATGGCCTTAAGCTCACTTTGTAGCTCAAGCTGGTCTTGAACTCACAATAATCCTCCTGCCTCAGCCTCCCAAGTGCTGGGATTACAGGCATGCGCCACCATGCCCGGCGAATGGAGTACTTTTTTACATTTAGTTTTACATTAACTCATCACATTACTTTTACATTAACCCTTTATAGGTTGTACTACATCTTTAGTTTCAAACCTGATCTCCAATCTATGACCTCTGTTTTCAGGGACACATATAACTGTGGTTTCCCACTCAAGACCTGTGGGCCATTGCCTAGAAGCTGCAACAGTACTGTCTAAAGAGGGAATTGAATGTGAGGTAAGTAGGCTTCCTCTTGCTCTTCACTAAAATAAGATGCACTAACTGGAAGTTCATAACAGGAGGTTTTCAGGTTTGGGTTTTTTGAGGCAGAGTTTTGCTATGCAGTTCAGAATGTCCTATGTAACCCAGGCTGGCTTTGAACTTGGGCTGATAGTCCTGCCCCCAAATCCTGTGCTGGGATTACAGGTGTGCACCACCATGTTCAGCTTATAACTAGACGCAAGATTGTGCTTTTCACTCAGTTCTACTATGCTTAGAGCTGAAAATTGCTAAAGCTTTTCACACCTCAACCATCACTTTCTACCACTTAGATGTTAGATCTTAAGAGCGATGCCACCCTGAACATACCCAATCTCATCAGATTCTAGATCCTTTATTATTTCAAAAAATTATTTATTCGTTTATTTAGTACAGGGTCTAGCTATGCAGCTCGGACTTAATGATCATCCTGTCAACCTCCCTCCCCAGCACTGGGATTACATTTCTGTACCACCATGCTGTGTTGGTGGCTGGCAAGTGCCTTGGGCCAGCACTACCATGCAGTACTGGGGATTGAACTCAGGTCCTTGCATGTGCCAGGCAGATGCTTAGACCTCTGAACTATCCTCCAACCCCAGAATTAGACCTTTTAGAATAGTATCAATTTTTCAAGCCTTCAAGATAGCTCAGCAGACTAATCGCCTGCTTAGGCAAGTGCAGGGACTGGGGTTCTATTCCCAGCACCATGTGCTGTGTCAGCTCCGCCCCTGGGAACACTGAGCCAGCCACGAGACTTGACATGATGGTGCATGCCTATAATCCCAGTGCTTGTATATGAGGTAATGCCAGGACTTTGGGAGGCTGAGGCAGGAGAATTGCAAGTTCAAGACCAGCCTGAACAACTTGGTGAGTTCCTGTCTCAAAATAAAAATGGGCTGAGAGTGAGGCCCAGCTTCCATACCCAATACCACAAAAGAACCCCAATGATTCTAACCTTGTGATAGGACCTATCAGATACTGGTTATACCTGGGCAAGGCAGGCACTGTGGTTCTCAGTTTCATGAGCGATGAAGTAAGGATAACAGAAATGCTGACCCATTGGTGTAGTTGAGCCTTAGTGAGCCGCCTGGTATACACTAGACAATTGCTGGCTCATTTATGTTTTGATAGGAGGAATTTCATAGCCAGGAAGAATAAATGAATCTTATTAATGAGCAGAGTGGCTTACAGTAGGGATAGATTGTTTAAGTAGTTTCTCCTTATATATTCTGTAGACTCCTATACCTGTCAGTAGGCACATTAGATTTTCCTATGCCCAAAGATTAATAAGAAAAAGGGTAAGTGGTGTTATGTTGTACGGTCAAGAAGTGCTTTGTGGAGTCAAGGCCGTATGTGTACTGCAGTGGTGCTGGAAAGGTTATTTTATTACCTGTTCAGGTGATCAACTTGCGTACCATCAGACCGATGGACATTGAAACTATAGAAGCCAGCGTCATGAAGACTAACCACCTCGTAACTGTGGAAGGAGGCTGGCCGCAGTTTGGAGTAGGAGCTGAGATCTGTGCCAGGATCATGGAAGGTATTCCAAAGGCACTGCTGCTAGAAACGGTGAAGCTTTAGTAGACATTGTTCTCCTGGCTCTGTACTAGACAGATTTAGGCCCAGGCGACCCGCTGACTTCACGTTGTGACTTGGCAGGTCGGTGAGTTCTCCTGGCTCTGTACTAGACAGAGATTTAGGCCCAGGCGACCCGCTGACTTCACGTTGTGACTTGGAGGTCGGTGTGTTCTCCTGGCTCTGTACCAGACAGAGATTTAGGCCCAGGCGACCCGCTGACTTCACGTTGTGACTTGGCAGGTCGGTGAGTTCTCCTGGCTCTGTACTAGACAGAGATTTAGGCCCAGGCGACCCGCTGACTTCACGTTGTGACTTGGAGGTCGGTGTGTTCTCCTTTGGGTAAATGATTTAAAAAAACAAAACCAGAAAAGGACCCCCAGGACCGGAACTTCCTTGCACACTCTCCCTGTGTGGTGGGGCGTGGCCCGCTCTTCCTGCCCCTCCCCAGGCGAGACTGCCTTCTTTTCTAGGCCCTGCTTTCAATTTCTTGGATGCTCCTGCTGTGCGGGTCACCGGCGCTGATGTCCCTATGCCTTACGCAAAGATTCTAGAAGACAACTCTGTACCTCAGGTCAAAGATATCATATTTGCAATAAAGAAGACACTAAATATCTAGTTCAGGCTTGAACGTCAAGTTGTTGAAATTTATTGAAAGTACTCTCTGGGACTTGTGGGTTGGACTTCAAGATCTTACTGTTCATAAAATCATCTGTGAGGCAGTGATAGGTATTTTTATACTGGTAAACGCTAAGTGTGCTTGAGTGTTCATTCTACACTCCTGCACCAGACTCCATACTCTTGTCTGTTACAGCTGCCCTGTTCTTTGAGTAAGATGGATATAAAAGGACAGGATCCTGATGAGAGCTAGATGATAACTTATATGTACAAAAGACATTGTATAAATTTACTGTTAAGTGTTTTGATAATAAAAGAATTCATAACTGAATAACTTTTATATTCATGAAATAAATATGAGCAGAAGTCTTAAAATTGTATTAAGAAATTAGTGTCAAATGGAAAATAAGGTGATCATGTCTAAACAGTTGCTTGGTTAGCTTTCCTTTCGGTGGTCCTGGGGCTCCAGCCCAGGCCTCCTGCGTGCTAGCAGCCCCACCACTGACCTGCCGGCCCAGCCCTCCCCGGCTGCTCTCCACGTATCCAGAGCTACACCCAGATGGCAGCACTGCCCGCAGGATTGGCCTGCACCTCCTGCCGGGACTCGCTCACCAGACCACACTGCGCTCCACAGGTGAGCTTCGCCACACCGCTCGCCCGAATTCCTTTTGTAGTGAACACTTTTTCCCATTGCTAAAAACATTTTATATACTGTCCATACACTTTAGTTGAGAGAAAAGATAAGTTTAAATGAATTACAGAATCATGTAGGTAGTTTCTAACAAATAGTAAGACAGACTTATTAGTGCGAAGTGGAAAATGTGGACAAAACATGAATATTATATGAATCTATGCTTCCAAAAGGTGAAGTTGAAAGTTCTCTTTTGAAATATCTAAATACAACATGTTTCTTGACATGGTTTATTTTAATAAAAAATACAGCTGAACATTTATCACAGGTTACATGAAACTGTACACAGTAACATTCTCTGCATAGTAGCCAACACTGGTGTGTGTACTTGAATTTTAAAATGGATCTACAGTCCTTTAAAGTGCAATTTATTTTAAAGTTTAAGCAAATCATAGGATAAAAGATATTTCTAATAAATGAGTACATTTAAAAAGATGATGTATTTGGATAAATCTTTCAAATAGTAGAATTGATTTCTAAATGCCAGATTTCTAATGTAATAATGATCACCCAAAACTTGATGGTTGCTGAAGACAGAACATCTCAAGTGGCAGGAACTTTTAATGGTAGTATTTTGTTGTCTCTTACAATGTATTCTAAGTAAGAAGAACTGTGAGTCCAGAGGAGTTGCTCTTGCAGTCCTGAGTTCCGTGGCCATAAGGAGATTCTTGATGGAACTTGAGACTCTTGGGAAACCCCCTCTGCTCCCCAAAGCTGAGGGGAAAACGAACTTGGCGCTCTTTAACGCAGCAATGGGACTATGCTTTGGGCTACAGCGTTAATATCTGAGACAAAATAAAGGTAGCAGAAATGAGTTATCTAAGGAATGCCCAGAAGATGCTTCAGGAAAGTGAGCTGAGAGGAACATTTCTGATGGGGTAGGAAGGACGACAGCACAAAGGCCACTCTACTGCAACGGAATATGGCCATTGCTTTTCTTACTGTCTCCTTTAGTTGATGAAAATACTGATTCAGATCAGGTGCTGCCCCAAGAGACCGCTGAGCACATGGCTCAGGCTCCCTCCAGTGCTGCTGAGGAGCAGAGGACTTCGCTCTGCCTGCGTAGGGTTGTATGTGGGGTAATGCCAGGACTTTGGGAGGCTGGGCCACCCCGTGGAGCACACGCAGACAACACTGGCAGTGCTGGCTCCCCAGGGCTCAGCCACAGTGGGCAGAACTTGTCCTTCCTGGTGTAAACAGGAACTTAGCCGATCTTAGGAGCGCTGTGGTCACAGGTTTCAGCTTTTCTCAAAGTTCCCTTTTTGAAATTCTGGATGGAACTGAGCAAGGCCCCTCGGCTCACACCGTTCACACCTTGCACTGGGAGCAGTGCTGGCACCTCTGTGCTCACCAGAGGCAAAGGGGCAGCAGCTGGCGGAGGCAGCAGTGGAGGTGGCGGAGGTACTGCACATGGCCCTGTGGGGAGAGGGGAAGGGACAGTCGTCATCCAGCTCACCAACCCACACTGCTGCTGCTCAGCCCTGGTAGGATGACTTCACAGAGACTACAGAAATACTGAACACGAAAGCTAGATGCAACAGAGGAATTAAAGGTTGCTGTTCCTTTCAAGTAACAGGAGAAAAGACGGAAACACACCACAGATAACATAAAGCTACCTACACATGGTAACATGAGACTGACCTCGTTTCCAAATTTCAGTAACAGTCCCAAAACAAAGCTGCACCAGCCGCTGGCTAGGGCCCAGCAACACTCCCTACTCCTGCACTAGGAGCGAAGACCTGAGTGTGCACTGGGCTGGGCTACTGAGACCCCACTTACCCCAAAGGGACAGCCACAGCTCAGAAGTGATGTAACGTGGCAAGGCACCTGGCATTCCAGCAAGGGCCAGGGCCAGGGTCTGCTTAAACAGTCACTGCCTCCTAGGCTGCACAGAAGAAATGCAAAACACTAACAGCTATGAGGAGCACAAAGCTGAGGCTGAAAGTGGTCTCCGGGGGGTGCTTTCCTAGGGGTTTCGCTCAAGTCTTTTTCTTGCAGTTGCCCATCTGGGGAGCCATGCGGAACCATACCACATGTGCAGAAGAATCAAGGGAACCAGAATATAGAGTTCTATCCTGTCTGGCCAGGGAAGGAAGCGGCCAGGTAGCTGTGCTTCCCTTGGCTCCAGGCACGGCAACGCGCTTCTTCATGTGTGGCGGTGGTATGGGGGGGTGGAACCCAGGGGCAGCTACCTGCATGCTGGGCAAGCACTCTGCTACCACTGAGGTGTGCCCGTATACCTGCGCTCCTTCCACAGGCCTGCTGTGTAGTTCCAGCTGGACTTGAACTTGCTGCACAGCCCCCACTGGCCCTGAATTGGTGCAGTATTCCTGCCACCTCTTCCTGAGTGCTAGGATTATAAGCATGCACCACCAGCCCTTCTTTTCTGAGACACCTCTAAATTGCCCAGGCTGGGCTTGAACTTGAGATCCTCCTGCCTCAGCCTGAATTCTCTACTTCTGAGTCAGAGGCTGCACTGTTACCTCAGCCCTGCTTTGTAGGCCTTTGTGTAGCAGACGCCTGACTCATCTCCTGTGAACTCAGCAGCTCCAGGCTGTGGCTGTTGCTCCCCTCTACCGCCCTTGGGTTACACCAGGGCGGCACTCCACACTCCAGCAATAGAAAGCAGACGGCCACACCAATGAAGGGGCACAGAGGAGTCACGTGGGAGCACCGCTGAGTGGGGACATCCTTTCTACAGATCCCAACAGGTAAAAGCCAGTCTCACAAATCACAAAACTACTTACCTTTGGTATCTTTTACCCCAACCTAAAGCAGCTGAAATTAGAGAATGACACAAATGCACACACATGCACTGTGATCTTGGCATTCTCAGAAAATGAGAGTATAATAATGCAAATAAAGATGAAGTTCAGGCCGATGAACAAACACCATGTATCTTGCACTGGCTCTAGTCAGCAATGACCAATAGATGAAGTACTTATGTTTGGTGCTGGGATGGATCGTGAGAACAAGTTCCTAAGTCACATGACTATACAGATAAAAATGACCTTAAGCCTGAGTGAGTGCTGAGGCATAAGACTGCGCCACAAGCGCTCCTCCACAGAACTTCAGGTAGCGCTGTTGGGAGAGACCCTGCCGAGGCTGTGCCCGCGGGGTGGGGACACTCCATCCAGAAGGCACAGTGGTGCTGGGGCCAACTTCTAGGGCTTCCGCCTCCCAGCTCTGTGCTCTGCAGTCCGACTGCAGAGTGCCCACAGGGCTCAGGCCGAGAGGCCAGCCTGGGCTGCAGGAGCCCTCAGAGGTCCTACTAAAGGCGACAGGCTGGCCACCCGCAGCCTGCTATCCCTGGCCCAGTAGCAACAGTGTGAGGCCTCACAGGGACCGACCTCTGACTGTTTTCCCTGCCAAGCACTTGAAGACAACTGTACTTTCGGAGTGTGGAAGTCATGGGTAGGGTCAGGAATTAGGTCCTTATCTTCCAAGTAAAGGCTGAAACTTGCCACTTCATCTTTCTGAAAATGCAGGCTGTGTGCATACGCTGTCCACTGTGTTGCTGGGGGAGGGCTGTGGCCTATGCCTGAGTGGCAAGTGGGCACTGAGGGCTGTGTAAAAGGAGACTGCTCAGCATGGGAAAGAGTACAATCACCCCAACGGTCCTCCGCTCAGCCAGGCTCGGCCATAATGTTTGAGCAGCAGGCCCACTTCCCCTCACTGGGCCTGGGTCACAGATCCTGATGAGTACAGCCTGGACAAGCACAGCCACTGCCAACCTGCCAGCGCAGAGGCCCAGGAGGCAGAAGGCCAAGCCCAAGGTAGCAGGAACACAGCACCTGATGCCCTGTCTCTGGCCTATCCTCTGGCCTGTCTTATGGGCCACAAGCTGCCATTAAAGGTCCGTTGAGGACCCAAGGAGATAGCTCAGTAAAATAAGTGCCTGCCTGGCAAGCGCAAGGTCCTGAGTTCAATCCCTGGTACCACAAAAGACAATAAGGCCCACTGAGATGTAAAGTACCGCACACTTGTAACAGTGGCCAAATGGGAAACCTGGGAACAACTGTGTAGTGCCTATGCTGAAGCACGGATGCTGCTGCTACCAGGAGGCTGCCCAGGGCCTTAGCCCCAGGGCAAGGGACAGGGCTCTCCGAAACAGCATGGTGCGGTATGTCAGTCAGTCCTGATATCTTCCTTCTTACGTGCTCTTAAGACACAACTTCTACTCTGCTCTTCCCTGTCTTTTCTACCAAGTCCAGTTGGAACCTGCACCCTGGTGGGGGCCAGGCGGGCAAAGACCGCTGTAGCCAAGAGGCTAGGGCAGCATCCTCAGCAGTCTCCCGGGGAGGACACCTGAGAGCCCCATCCTGAGGCCCATTTTGGCAGCAGGCAACACTCTATGCCCCACAGCTCCAAATGCCTGAGTGGGAAGGTCCAGGGCCCACCGGCCACACCAGAGCCACAGCAGACCTGCCCACTACCCTAAGGCGGGCATGAAGCCATGGCCTCCCCGCACACCGCAGCCCGGCTCTTGATGGCCACCTTCACTTTGGCCTCAGGGAGGTGAGCGCTGGCTTCGTGTCCTGCAGAGCTAGAGGATACTCGAGAACTGTGTCCTGTCATCCATTACAAGAGCCAGTCTCCATAACCAGAACACTCAACCGCTTAACGCATTTCCTCTGTCAGAGGGACTAGGAACCAATATTTTTGCAGCAATAGGATTTTGACAGCCATGGTTTCCAAAATTAAAATACACCAAAATGCCAGGCAGTTGATTTGTGGGTTTTAGAGCTGTACTTTAAATAAAAATCAGAGTGAAAAATGAAGATTTTTGAAGGTCATGATGAAAATGAAATGAATATGTGGTGCTTTTTAAAGATGCTGCATTTCACTCAGGTGTTCAGGTAAGGAAATAGCCTCCAGTGTGTTCTCCCACGTGTTCCCCACCTCAGTGATCTACAAGTTCTGGGTCCGACTTGCCACACAGAAACAGAGCATCTTTAAAGTTACAAAGAAATCAGCATAGCTTACTTTACCGAAAATTCACGGTCAAAATGGTGCATGCTCTACTGAAGACAGCAAAGAGAAAGAGAGAAAGGGGACACAAGTCATTATTCAGGTTTTAGTGTCATTTAATCAAACAGACAGTAAAATACTAGCCTAAATCACATGCATTTATTCTCAGTGCAAAAGGCCCTGGCTTACAAACACAGTGGGACCCTCATAACACACTCTCAAGGGGCTGTAACATGGCTGTCTCCTTGCTGGCGGCGGGGAACCACCTGTGCCCGTGACCACGGAGCAGTCATGCACAGACCACCAGTGGTTCCAAGCCACAGGAATATGATAAACACTACCAGGTACATCCCTCTTCACACTCTCTCCTGAACCACTTCAGCACTGTTTTCATTTATCTACAAGCGCAACATTCACTTCAAAAAGCACCTTGGGAGTCTCTCTCCCTGTGGAGAGCACAGTGCCTGTTTCCAGGGTGCCTGCTCCACTACTGAACAAGAACAGTTTATGACAAAGGAAAGCCTGAAGGTGAGAAAGTGCAGGGAAGAAGATTTAAAAAGAACTGGGGGGAAAAAGAAGTGGGGTAAGGAAAACCCAAAGCATTTCTCCAAGCAAATCTTCCATTGTCTAAGTACAGGCTCATCAATTTAGTGTTGGGCAGGGCAAGGGCACAGCTACCGGCCCACAGTCCCTCCAGGGCATGGCAGACACTTAGAAAAGGTGAGGCAAAGGCTTTTCATGCTTTCTTTTAAAGTGATTAGGCTGTGAGTTAAATGTGGACAGAGGGCTTTCCCAGTTAGGGAGCCCCGCAGTTCCCACCCCCACCTCCTGAAGGCTGCCTGCACACTCACTGCGGCAGCTCTGGACCCGGGGATGCTGGGAGTCATGCTGGGAGTTGCGCAGGCCCCCTGCCCCTCCCCCACATCCCCACAACTAGGAGGACAGCTGCTGGGCTTGGAGGGAGCAGACAGTGTCAGGAGGGGTGGCAGAAGGCAGCAGGAAGGAGGGCAAAGGGGCAACCCTTCTGAGAAAGAGGCTATGCTTCAGAACAAAGACAGCTATTCTGAACCTAACAGGTTCCAGACTTTGATCTGTCAAGGCAAATTCTGAAAATTCCAGCCCTCCCAAACTCATTTCTTCCTTAGCGCTCCTTCCTGTTCTTGCAGCCCTCAGTCATTCTCTTCTGCCTTGGTCCTTCCAGCTCCAGATCGGAAAGTTCTTTCTTTCTTTTTTTTTTTTTTAGGTTTTTCTTTTTTTGTGTACACAGGGTCTCACTATGCAGCCCACATTCACAGTGATCCTGCTGCTTTCTGCCTCCCTAGTGCTGGGATTACAGGCGCGCGCCACCACGCCTGGACTCCATCGCTGGCTCAGCGCACCCGAAGGCGGGGCCAGCGCAGCAAGCGGAAGCAGGGAAAGTTCTCCTTTCTCCACTCATTTTTTTTTTTAATGCATTTGGTACAGGGTCTCACTACACAGCTCAGACTTGTAGTGATCCTCCTATTTCAGCCTCCCCAGCACTGGGATTACAGGTGCGTGCCACAAGGCCTGGTCTCAGTGGATGGTTCAGAGCGCCCGGGGGAGAGCCAGCACGGCATGTGGTGCTGGATCCGAACCCCATTCCCTGCACTTGCCTAAGCAGGCTTTTAGTCCATTGAACTATCTTGCCAGACCTCTCCACTCATTCTTACAGACTGGGTTTCCTAGGAACTGTGGCTTCTCCTCCAAAATTACGGCCTAACATGAAACTGTAAGCAAGAAGGGCTGGAATTCTCCAGTATTAGGGCATTCCTGGAAGATACCTGGTAGCACTTGACTGCTCACAGAGCCTGGTGTTTATTATGTCTACCTCACAAGGAGCAGAGCTCTCTCAACAGACAGTGTCAGAGAATGGAAATTACCTGCCTGAGGCCCCTTGGGCAGGGGTGGGGGCAGGGCTCGGGCTGGGTTTTCACTCTACATCCAGGGTCAGGCACAGTGCGCTGAAGTCACTGGCATGCATAGTCAGCATGATTACAGCCGTACTGAGCTAAGTCCCCCACAGCACTAGCCCCCGCCTGTGCAACCTCAGCCAGCTTCTCTTCACCTCACCAGAGCCTCAGTTTCCCTGTAAAATGGAGCTGACCAGGAATCCACTCTCATTGAATAGGAAGACATTCATGAGAGTTAAATGAAGTGATGACTACAAACCAATCAGAGCAGCAGCTGGCACAAAATAAGTACTCAAACTATGTTGGCTGTGATTGTAAAAAACAATTTAGCATCTTGTCCTCTTTAGGTTTTCTGAAATGTTCTTGCAAATCCACTAAAAAAAAAAGTAAAGCAACTGGCCGTCTGTTCCCAAGGTGGGGGAGGGCCGAATTATTGAGCATGTATATAAACTGGGACCTCAGCTCTATGTATCCACAGAAAACCAACTGATGACATTTACCATGTCATAAATCGGGATAAAGAATTCCTGGAAGCACCTTCTAAGAAAGAAAACAATCTTTAACAAAAAAGAATGTTCTCACCAAAAAAAGAATGGCAGAATTAGAGGAGGTCACTTCACCAGAAAACAGGTGACAGCCTCAGGGAAAGATATTCCTCCCATCAACTTGGTAAGAATGAGGCGCCGTGGACAGCCAAGGACAGGGCCTAGCACTGGGAAGACCAAGGCTTGCAGGCCCCCGTGTGGAAAGCATGTCATTTCTCTCCTCGCTGAGGTAACTGAGAGGAAGACCACATTCACCTACGAAATGTGTTGAAAACATGCTTTCAGGAAGAAATTCAGCTTGCTTAAGCTGCCCGGCACCGGGCCAATGCCAGAAAGTGGGTCCACGTGAAACTTACAGCATGCTTGTTAGGAGAAGCTTTGGGAGGGTCTCAGATTCTAACTTCTGCTCTTTGCATTTTAGGTAGCAAAGTCCAGCCACGGAGACAGACCCCCTCAAGGTCCACATTCCAAACGCCGGGCAGTGTCCATAGCCCCCTTCTTACTGCAGGGCGGGCAGCAGCACCTGAGCTGCTCCCTTGGTGAATCGGGAGGCCCAGCACCTGCAGGCCCAGCACCCAGCCCAAGGTTCCCAAACCAGCAAGTGGCAGCTCCCAAGCTCAGGGTCCCAGACCCCTGGTGCAGGTCTCGGGAGTTCTGGGGTGCACTGTGACTGAGATGCTATCTTCTGTAGGAATTCTTTCATTAATTCCATTCCTTGAAAAATAAAACCATTGTCCTTCATGTGTGTGTGTGTGGTTGTAATAAGGACTGAATCCAGGGCCTACACACTGAGCTGCACCCCCAGCCCTTTTTCATTTTGAGACAAGGTCTTGCTGAGTTGCAAAAATGCCCAGGCTGGGCTTCAATTTGTCATCCCCCTGCTTCAGTTTCTCAGAGTGCTTGGGATCATTGGCATGTGCCACCACACCTGGCTCCATTTCTGAAAATAGTATTTCCTCACAAAGCTAGAAGATGGTACCCTTGACTAAAACCCATAATGTTAGCTTAGAAATCATGTTGTAAATTTTTTTTTTTTTGTACCAGGGATTGAACTCAGGACCTTGTGCTTTCCAGGCAGGCATTTAAGCCACTGAGCTATCTCCCTGACTCCCAGGTTGTAAACGAGTAAATGAAACCATCAGCAGGATGAGCAGTGTGCAGAGAGGCAGTGAGAGGTCAGGCTAAGAAAGAGCCAGTCTTCCTGGCCTGCAGGTCTAACCAGGGCTGAACAGCCAGAAGCTGCCGCCTGAGGCGCAGTGTTTCTTGGCCCCATGGAGGAAGCCTGCAGAAATCTGTCAGCAGGGACTTTCACCCACCTGCCCAAGGCAGCAGAACCCACTGAGGTCTGCCTGAGGCTGGGCACAGAATGAAGCTCACGGAGGAGCCTGCTGTGTACAAGTTTGCTGGGTGAGGGGCCCTGACTTAGGAGTGCTGCAGAGACAAAACACTACCACAGGCAGACCTCAAAGAAAGCATTTGCATGCACTATGCCTTGCTTTAAACTCCCAAGAGGCTCCAGAAGGGAGACTCCCTCAGAGCTGGGGCTTTGTCCGTTCACCTCTGTAACCTCAGGCCTTGCCAGGCTCCCTATAAATGCCTTCTGAAAAGTCCTGAATGAGTAAACTTAAGGCGGGTACTTCAGATGGGCCTGAAGCACCAGGTTACCTGCCTGGGAAATGCTAATTACTTTCACAAGCTGTAGTATAAGAAATCTCCAGCAGAGGTCAGAGTACTGTCTTTGGGGTGGCATTGATAATTTTGTCAAAAAAACATCATCTAGTCTCTGCACTTGGGCCTCAAGGCCCCTTCCTTCTAGATCCCCACAACTGGCCTCAGGGTGGCGCTAGGGAGCTCTTGGTGCCATCACCTCAGATCACCTTTCCCAGTACCACCTCTAATCACAAGATTCCTATCGTTCTCTCATTCTAGGCAAGTGCTTTGCAGTGCTGGGCACTGAATTCAGAGTTCTACCGCTGAGATTCAAGCCTCCAGGGCCTGTTATTTTATTGTGAGAGGGGTCTCTCTAAGTTACCCAAACTGACCTTGAACCTGTGGTTCCCCAATCAGCCTCGAGCAACTGGGATTACAGGTGCACCATTGTGCTTGGCTCAAGTGCTTTTTACAAATGCTTTTATCCCCAAGATTGGAGATTGAACACAGGTTATTATGCATGTTAGGCAAGTGCTCTACCACTGAGCTACATCCCTACCCTTCAGATAATCCCAAATTTACTTCCACCTCATGAAAATTTGCTACTGTATGAGACAGTTCCCACTTTTTGTGTTGTTTTGTTTGGCTTGAGGCGAGGTTTATGAGCCAGGCTATGCAGTTTAGGCTGGCTTTGAACTCACTGTATATCTTTGGCTGGCCTTAAACTCCTGTTGATCCTCTTGCCTCAGCCTCCTTGGTGCTGAGATTAGAGGTATGCACCACCACATCCAGATGACATATCTTCCACTTAAAGCAGAGATAGAGCATTCCCCACCAAAAGCTTGAAGGACTGTGAGCTGGGCATGGTGGCGCATGCCTATAATCCCAGCACTCAGGAAGCTGAGGCAGGACGATTGCTGTGAGTTCGAGACCAGCCTGAGCTACAAAAGACAAAAAAAAGTTTGAAGGACTGTGAATTCCTCAAGACCTTGTTTATTTGAGACAAGATCTCACTGTATGCAGGCTAGTCTTGAACTCAGCAGTCCTCCTGCTTTGGCCTCCCAAGTGCTAAGGTTACCGTGTGCACCACTATACTCAGCCCTCGAGGCATTAGACGCACACAGCGTATGGCTGTGAGCTTAGCAGATACCATCCTTGTTAAAGAAGGGTTTCTGGAGGTCACTTTCTCTAATTCCCTTAACATGTCCAAATGGTATAAAGTTAATACCCTATCTTCTAGAAAATGGCTCTATCTAAGCTGGGCAATGAGTGTCCAGAAATTCTGGATCAGCCTAAGTAGGTCACGTTCACAAAACAAGGATCTGTCTTGATCAATTTTGGGGAAGTTCTTGTAAAATCTGCTGACAAAGACAAGAAGCGTATACTTTCTATGAGCCAGGTGCTGGGCTCCTCCACAACATCCTGCAGGAAGCCACAGTGCTTCCCGTCAGGCAGCCGAGCACACTGCCACCCCACCCCCAGGATTGTGCACGCCTGCCAGCTCCAAGCCCCTGAGAGAACTGGGCAATGCTCTTGGTAGCCCCTGGGGCCACCACAACTGTTCACAATATGAAGACTGTCACGTCTGTAGTCCTGCTGCTAAGTCTCCTCTCCAGCAGCTGCAGGAACCTCTAAGAACAACCCATGTGCTCTGCGTGGCAGGACCAGCTCCTCGGACAACCCAACTACCTGATCTGCTTAAGAAGTAAACAGAGAGGATGCTCCAGAAGTTTTTACTGGGCTTGGAAAGTAGTTAGAAGAGTGATTTTAGTTCAAAAAATAAAGAAAATAGAGACAGTATTAGGAGACTATTCCATAGAATCAGATTATTTTTCTCAGTAATCCCAAGATAAATACCTTTAAATATTTCAAAAACAATTCACAGTATCTGACCTAATTCATAATTGCAAAACAAAAGCTAGTGATAGCAAAATACTCAGATAATGAAATGCTTATTTTGTCTGAAGATAAGCTGCCTCAGCAAAGGCCACGCTTGCCCAAAGATGCCTCGAAGGCCAGCCCATTCCAGTGAACACCAAGATGCTCCTAGAAGACACTGCCACCTTGGAGTCCCTCCAATCTCTGCAGGAGGCTGGTGCTGTCTGATCCCTGCAATGCTTGGGGCAAGGCAAGAGGAAGGGAGGAGGGAGGCGTGCCGCACCCCAAATTACTAACCTGCTGTAGAGGGTGGAGTTGGAGATGACGGGGATGTGAGCGGTGAGCTGGCCCCAGACCCTGCTAAGACAAAACAGAGATGCTCAGGGCACTGGAGATAGGCACCTGGACTTTGATGCCCACCAAAGCCCACTGTTTGAGAATCTGCACTTGGCCCTGCATTCGGGTCACAATGTGGTAAGGGGCAGAAACCTGGGAGATGATGCAATGCAACAGTCTAGCACTCGGGGGCAGGGTCCTCTTCCTCCCCAGGCCCTCCAGGCAGGCTGAGCTCCCAGGTCCTCTCCACTCGCCTGATCTGAAGCCAACTGTGCAAAGCAAATGGCGTAGGCAGCTGGGTGCAGCATCTCTCCCCAGCGCCGTGCCAGGCAATGACAGGCCAGAGCAGCACAGGGTGCAGCAGCTGGCAGGGCTCTGACAAGGACAGCAAGGGCCGCTCCCAGTACCCGCCTGGCACTGTCTTCTGCAGGATTTCCATCCTGTCAGTATGTGCATACCAGGGAACAAGGTGAGGCCATGCAGTCCATGGACTTCCTACGCTTTTCTGCCACGAAACTGAGTAGACATCCTCACTGAGAGTGAAGCAACACACAAAGTCCCGCTCACGGTGTGCTTCTTATGGACCCAGCAACCTGACTGCATGCAGCTTCTTTGCATCTCCCTATGGTGCCAAAGCACCCAGAAAATGTCCTCCTGCTTGCCGTGAAAGCAGCCTCAGGAGCAGACAGTAGGTCCTACGTAAGGCCCCTCTAGGGTGACTGGAAGCCACTCTACATGACTGAAGCTCTTTGCTGGTGCTTTCTAGGCCAACAGCTCACACCCAAAGGGCAGGCTGTCATCCGCGAAGCCACCAGCAGCTGATCAGGATACAGCCGCCTCACTGCGCCACAACCCAGAGGGTGTGCTGGTACCTCGCAGACTCTGGGTGTGTTGGAAATGGCCTCAAACCACATCTCCCTCCAGCTTGCTGCCTCTCCTTTCTCACAGCATTCCTTCAGCCCCCTGAAAATATGACAGGGGTTCTACTGAAAAAGGAGGTAAGACTCGGTGTCAGTAAGACTCAGTGAAGCTTTATCATGCTTCATTGAGAAGACTGATGACTTATTTTCCTAAACACCTTAAGAGCGTGAGGCATTGTGGGATTGCTCAGGCTCCCCTCTGTGCAAGAGGCAGAGCTCTGTGGGCAGCCCACGAGGGGAAGAGTACAGTCAGGCTTTCTCCACCTCCTACAGAACTAGAGGCTGCCTGGCTCCCTGCCAGGCTGACCCGCCTGCTGCTGATGAAGAGCAGTCTCCATCCACGCTCCTGACCAAGAGAAAAGATACCCGAACACCAAAGCTGCCTGTGGGCCACAGTTCTATCCGTGAGCCCACCTCATCCTCCCTCCTGCACCCACGTTGGCAGTGCCATGACACCCTCCTACTCAGCCTTCTGCTCAGCCCATTCCAGCTTTGCATTCCTGGCTCTGCCGTGGCCCTCCAGGCCGCGGGTGGCACCCAATCCTCCAGCACAGCGCTCGGGCAGACATTCTCCCAGCCTGCAGCCTGCGGACATGGCAGCTTCCTCTTCCTGCAGCTCCTCCCTTCCTACCACTTCTTCTTTTTCCCTTAAAATGGGGTTGTGCCATTTGCCCAGGCTGGTCTTCAACTCCTGGGTCAACCGATCTTCCTGCCCTTCCAGCTCCTCAGAACTACCGGGGCAGCCCTGTGGAACCTGGCCCTTCCGTTTTCACCACTCAGCTCCCCCCAATCCCTCCTCACTGTACTCTTTGGGGAGAGCTGGAATTTTCCCAAGTAAATGTACCTAATCACAGGGCTCCTGATGCTTGCCCCTTGGCCTCCTAGCTCTTCAGCCACCCTCCCTCCTGCATCTTTAGTTTCTCTCTCCCTGCTAGGGCCTTCTCCTGCCTAAAAGTATACTCAGCCCTCCAACCTCCCTTCCCACAACTGCTACCCCTTTAGAGTGATGGGGCCGGGGAAATGGCTCAGTGGAATAAGCGCTTCCCTGGCAAGCACAAGGGCCTCAGTTCAATCCCCAGTTCTGCCAAAAAAAAAAAAAAAGGATAGAGAGAAACTTTCCCTGTGTCAAAACTCTACTTCACAATCCATCAAGCACAAGACCTGAAAGAGCCACAGGGACCACTCAGTGTGGCCCTGACTTGTAAACAAGCCCAAGCCAGGGAGCTGGCTGAGGGCTTCTGGGATTGGCCGGGAAGCCTTCAGTGGCCTACCCAGATGCCTCTTGAAATTCCAGTACACAGTCCTTTCACTAATCTATACAGGGTGCAAATCCTTCCACTGCGTGGGGTCCAGGAAGAGACAGGCCTGGGGTAATGTCAGCTTATGCAGACTCTGCCAAAAAGCAGGAGGCACTGCATCAAAGTCTCTCTCTCTCCCAGGGCAGGTGTCCCTGAGCCTCCGAGTGTAGTCAGGAGTGAGGAGGCAGAGCCGTGCCGACCCAGAGGCCCTCCCACCACTTCAGTCCTGCGCCCACAGACTGACGCAGGCCGTTGCTAGGGACAGAGGTCTTTTATTCTCTGCATATAGCACTACACTGTCCAGCATGTGCCCAGCAGAACCCCAAACCTCCCCAGTGAGACTCCTACCTCTGCCCTCTAGATTGGGAGCCCCTTACCATCTCTAACCAGTTACCTGAATTGTTAGAGTTGCTGTACTTCATGGAATGCTCTTCATTATTTTCATTAGCAGATCGTTTTGATTTCTTTAAAAATAAAAGGGGAAAGTCACATTTGACCTCATAACTTATACAGTGAAGAAGCCACAAGCCAGAACTAATGGGGGAAATATAACCAAGAATGCTGACTTCATTGTCCCAAGCCAATCTTCTCCCAATGACATCATCCCACAGCGAGCCCAGCAATCAGGAAACCACAGTCCACAGCTCTACTAATATTATATGGCTTTTTAAAAAGCAAAAAAAGTCATCTGCAAACACCTGCAGTTTTCAAGGAAATAGAGCACAAAATCTGTCACTAAAGACAGGCCTAGAATGTTTTCTTACATGTGGTCAAAAATTTACAGGAAGAATTCAGAGCCACAGGGCTTACCTTCCGAGCCAAAATCTTCCTCTTTTTTCTTTCTTCTTCAGACCCATGGTGTGACTGGGCTCTCGTCAGTCTTCGGTGCTGGTGAATCTTTAAGAGACCACAGCTCACCATAAACATGAGCAGGCACCATAGGCAGTTTCCTAACAAAACTTTCTCCAATGCATTTTTCCAAATCCAACTATTTAGAGAAAATTTTCTCTGCTAAGCCTGTGGCCTTCAGGCTTGGGTCTGAAGGTCAAAGGAAGAGTATGAGATGGGACGAAGAGCTCCCGAGCCCCTGGTCCTCCTGCCTTCTTAGTTACACAGCAGAGCACGGTCTGGTGTCTGTAGCCACACCTGGCACGTCCTGCCATCAAGGACCACAACCCTTTGTGCATGCGCCAGTCTCTCCACAGCCTGAGCTGTTGAGGGCGTAGCGAAGTCTTCTGTTCTGGGTTATAGCACATAGCGCAGAACCTGGCTGACAGCAAGCATGCACAAAATGTTTAGGGAGCAACTGGTCTCCCAAAAAGACAGCCACTTTGAAGAGCAGGGAAGAGGGAGGGGACACTGAAAGATCGCACAGCCGTGAGGAATGACTGTTCACTTACCTGCTTCTGTTCCTCAATTAGCCTCTTTTCTATAGCTTCTTTGGCAATTCTCAATGCCTCTTTTAACTTCGTAGGAATCTGAAAGAAGAGAAAGTACCTCAGCACAAGAGGCTGGAGATTCTTTTTTTTTATTTTATTGTGGCCAGTTCAGCCCACCCTGGGGTTGGGGCTGGCTGTTGTGCCAGGGATTGAACCACATTCCTGCACTTGCCAGCCTGCCTAAGCAGGCACCTTAGTCTGCTGAGCTATCTTGCCAGCCCAGAGGCTGGAGATTCTGAGACCTGCAGGCACCAAGGAATAGCTGTATAGGAAGAAAGTGGTTCTCCGAAGTAAAGCCAGATAAAGCTGTCTGTGAATTCCACCCAGGTACATTTCACACCCCCAACCTCTCCAGCATCTTTAGTAATGAACACATTAATATGATACATATTTCAAGAAATCTGAACAGAACCAAACTGTCAAAACCATTTTTTAAAATTTATTTATTTGGTACAGGGGTCTTGCTATGCAACTTGGACTTACAGTGATCCTCCTGTCTCAGCCTCCCTATGTCTGGGATTATAGGCATGCACCACCATACCTGTTTCAGGAGCCAGCACTACACACCCAGGGTTCCGGGGGCCAGCATGGCATGCTGTATGGAGGACCCCCTGAGCAGCTGTCCTTGAAAGAAGAGCAATTGTCTCCACTTTGACTGAGCCTGATCTTATTGCCTTGTATTGTTATGTAGAGAGCCGGCTAGGACTTCTGTTTATCCTTCAATTGGCCTTAAGCAATGTGTATTGGTCTAGCTGAGGTGCTGGTGATAGTCTCTGAAGGTGGCATGCGTGTTTCCCTGGTAAGCCTGCTGCTCCTTAATGTGAGCCGGGTGGAGACAGGATGGTAGAACTAATGCTCCACGCTGCCAGCTGGGATCCAGCCTCAAGATAGAGGCTATGACTTCCTGGGGCTTGAAAGACTACATCAAAGCTGAAGCATCAGACTTTCCAAAACATTAAACACTATATAAAGCAGATTACTCTCTGCATATCCTTTCTGCATATGGCAGAGGTAAATTTAGGCCACCCACCTAGCTCAGCTCACAGTAGTCACCTAATTCTCATGATTCTCAGTCAATCCTGCTGAAGCCACTCCTCCACTGAATAAAAACCGGGTGAGGCCCTGGGTCGCTCTCTTGGTTCCAGAAAGCCATCTTCATGGCTGGACCTAGAGCCCCTCGACTCCCCAATGATTAAAGATATAATTTAGTGTCTTCATTTTTCGCCATGGGTTACATGAAAAGTGGTAGATTGGAATCAACTTGACAGGATTCCAATAATGTAACTTTGGGATATTGATTTCTTGGACCGAGACGAGGACCTGGTAGTCTTCTACAGTGCTGTACCAGGGATCAAACCCAGGTCCTTACCCTTGCTGGGCAGGTGCTTAGACCATGGTGCTATCTCCCCAGCCACAAAACAATCTTAAAGAAGAAAAACCCTTCCTGACTGTAAAACTATTACACATCTAGATTAACCAGAACTGTAGCTCTGACACAGATAGGCCTAGGCCAATGGAACATGACAGAGAACCAAGAAGTGAACCCTCCTGAATGGGCCAAATGATCTAGGGTGCAAAGAACAACAGCAGGGAGAGGAGGGTCCTTTGATGCACTGGGCCAGTGACGTGCAGGGGCTGGGGGATAAACCCTTACCTTCCACCATACACAAAAATCAATTCAAAATGGGCTTACGATCTAAATGTTAAGACTAAAAACTATAAAACCCCTAAAAGAAAATAGAAAACCAAACTTCAAGACACTAGATTTGGCAATGATTTCTTGGATAGGACATGAAAAAATAAAAACAATCAGTAAAAGAAAAAATGATAAATTCGATTTCCTCAAAATTTAAGTTTTCTGCAAGAAAGGTCAATATCTATAATGAAAAGGCAAATATTTGCCAATCATACATTTGATAAGGATTTAATATCCCGACACACAAGAGAACTCCTGTAACAGTAACAAAAAATATGTAGTCTAATTTAAAATTGAGTGAAAAACCTAAATTAAAATTTCTCAGGGCCGGGGAGATGGCTCAGTGGAATAAGTGTTTCCCTGGCAAGCTCAAGGGTCTGAGTTCAATCCCCGGTTCTGTCAGAACAAAAAACAAAAACAAAAAAAAAAAAAAACATTTCCCCAAAGAAAATATACAAATGGCCACAAGGCAAGCACATGGAAAGATGCTTAACACTTCCAATCCCTACAGAAATGAAAATGACAACCACACTGAGATTGCACCTCACCCACATTAGGATGGTTGTGCTTGATACACTGTGTCCACTTGAAAGCTTAACTAAGGAACTCAGCACTTCCATATCCTGGGGTGCAGAGGACATGCCCTTCCCTCCAGATTGCTGTTCATTGTGTCCTAATGCAGGGCCAAGTCCTAACTGAGCACCCCTCAGCTGTAGGAGGGTGTGGGTGCGGGCAGGGCACCCCCTGGGCATCACGCTCCCTTTTGCTGCCCCTCACCACGCCACCCTGCCCTGAAGCCTGTGATTTCCGACTGAGACTTCCACAAACTGCACTAAGGAAACCTTCCCCTCCCTGACTTTGGGTACCGGGTATCTTGTCTAGCAGGGAGAGAGAAGCAGTGAAGATGGGTGGCAACCATCAGAAGAAAATAACTGCGCTGTTGGGCGCGGAGAGGCTGGTGCCCTGGCTGGCAGGAATGTAACATGGTGTGATCATGATTGAGCAGCTCCCCTCTGGCTACATACTCAAAGGAACTGGAAGGAGGACCTCAAAAACTACCTGTGTCCTCGTGTTCATCACCACGTTACTCAAAATACCAGAAAGCAGAAGCAGTCCAAACTTTACCCATCATAAAAAAAGAGATAAAGATGGCTTGTGTGTGAATACACACACACACACACACACACACACACACACACACAGAGAAGAGTATTATTTAGCCTTTAAAAAGCAAAAAAAAAAAAAAACAACCCACAAAATATGGTTGGATGTTAGAATGCAGATACATCTTGAGTACATCATGCTGAGCGAAAAGAATCCAACCCAAATGCCTTCACTGAAGCTACAGGAAGCAGGAAAGGGGCGGGCCCTGCACAGAGCAGTGTGCTGGCAGCCCAGGCCTGGAACCCAGGGGCAGCTGCAGAATGGTGCAAGCACCATAACAGACAATGCAATCCTACCTGAGGCAGCTAAAGCAGCCGAAACCATGGAAACAGAAAAAATGCTTTCCAGGAGCTGGAGACAGGGGATGAGGGAAACTGCCCTATGGCGCAGAGCTCCTCTCTAGCCCACACACCAGGGTGTCTTCACACCTCTCTGAACTGCACTCTCACAAATGGGTAAGGAGGCTGCTCTGGTGACACGTGTTCTGAGTTCAGCTACTTGGGAGGCTGGGGAGCCATCAGTCCAAGTTCAAGGTCAGCCCAGGCAATGCAGTGAGACACTGGCTCAAAATTAAATTCATAAAGGACTGGGAGTCAGTGCAGTGGTAGAGGGCTTAGCTAACATGTACAAGGTTCTAGGTTGTCTCCCCATAACACACACACACACACACACACACACACACACACACAAAGTAGGTTAAGTAGATTTTATGTGATTTTTACTGATTTCAAAAATACATGAAGCTTACTGGAAAACACACAAATTCAAGTAATTATAATATTTTATAACTAGAGAGAATTTCTCTTTGAAAGGCTTATACTGTGAATTTCATAAGACTAGCCCTTTTTCCTGTTGGGAAATAATCTAACCACATCCTGAATGTATTTTCTTAAACCACGAGGAGTGGAGGCCTAGAAAACAGACACCCAGGTCATGCTGAACTTTTCATTATTCTTTTCAAATTTAAATTTAAAAAGTATATTGAGGGGCCAGGTAGATAGCTTGGCAATCTAAACACCTGCCTGGCAAGCACAGGAACCCACACTTAATCCCCAGTACCACATGCCACACCAGCCCCGTGCTGAGCCAGCCACCAAAACTGTGTAGTGGCCTATAATCCTAGATGTAGGGAGGCTGAGACAGGAAGATCACTGAGTCCAAGCTGCGTAGCAAGACCCTGTACCAAATAAACAAATAAATCTTAAGGATAAAAAGTGTATTCAGTAGGTAATGGAGTCAAATGGTTCAAAATCTGAAATGTATAAAAAAGAATAGATATTGGCAGAAGTCTGCACCTCCTGTCACCATCTCCCAAGTAACTTTCTGCCAAGGGACATATATAAGACACAGACATTAGTTTTTAAAACCACAGTTTTGCTGAGATATAGCTCAGCAACACACTGCCTGCCTAGCAAGCACAAGGTCATGATTTTGATTCCTGGTACCAAATAAATAAATAAAATCTCATTTTTTGTTATATTTTGTTTGTGGAGACAGGGTCTTGCTATACAGTTCAGGGTGGCAATGAACTTACCGTGTAGCCCAGATTGGCCTGAAACTCAAAGCCATTCTCCTGCCTCAGCCTCCTGAATTCTGGAGCTCTGGGATTACAGGCATGTGCTGCCACACCAAGCTAACAATCACACTGTTTGCTCTGTGAGGCTCTCTGGCTCAGAGAAGCACTGAGGCCTAATACTCATTCCTGAATCCTGAGGGCAGGAACATCAGGATTCTAGGACAGCATGCTTACTGAAAGGCCGAGGGAATACGTTTCCTAAGAAGTTTCAGTGAAGAAGAGATGAATTTGAATATGATGTATCTAGTGCAGGGTCTACAGGGTCTCACTGTGAGATCGGACTCACAGTGATCCTCCTGTGTTCAGCCTCCCAGCGCTTGGATTACAGGTGCGCACCACCACATGTGTGTGGGGGTGGGGGGGATGGGGGAACATGGCATGCTGGGGATCAAATCCCGGTCCCAGCGCGTTCCTAAACAGGCACTTTAGTCCACTGAGCTATCTGGCCAGCCCTTGGATTGAATTTTAAAAGCTGTTTCCTCCTTCAGATCCAAAGAAGCTACTGTCAAAACTATATCTAAGTGGCCAGCAGGACAGAGGAAGATCTCTTTCCTATACAGTCTTCTACCCCAACCTTGACTCTGTTTCTTTGTCTAAACTTATTTTCATAAAGGTTTGACATGTTCTGTAAAACAAAGGAGAGAGCAAATTCTCCTCCAGTCAGCACTACCTGCACCTTGGCCAGGAGCAGGGTCTGAACCAGGAATTCCAAGAGACACCCACAGTGGCCCACCGACCGAGCAGCAGGACTCACTGAGGAGACACAGGCTACAGGTTAATTAACCACCTGCCCACAGCTCAGGATGGGGGCAATGAAGTGTCCACTGAGTCCATGCTGTGTACAGCGCTGGGATGACCGAGCCGGCAGCACTCTGCCGCTGACGACAGCCCAGACTGTCTGGAGACATCGCTGGCTGCCAGAATGGGATGGCGGCCAGGGCAGGACCGGCCTGTGGGGGTGACAGCCAGGGCCACTGCTCCCTTGGCAACAGCTATCTGACCCAAATGTCAAATGCTGAGTTTGCGCAGTGCTGCTACAGACAAGCCAGCATTGTGGGAGTGCACAAGGCACCACCCCGGTTCTCAGTGGTCCCTGAGCTTGCCTCTTCCTGTGACCCTACACTGCTACCCCTGGGACTCCCTTCCAGACTTTTCTCTAGACACAGATGGGGAGCTTTATACATTGTATATTATATCCTGCTTTTAAAATCTTGGCCCAAATCATAATAATTTCTCTAGTATTAAAATGTCTTTAAAAAAATAAATAAATAAGGCCGGCCAAATAGCTCAGCGGATTAAAGTACCTGCAAGCAGGCACAAGGGCTGGGGAATGATCCCCAGGCCTGCGGTGCCGGCCCCACCCCTGGGGCGCGCTGAGACAGCAACTGAGACTGGGCATGGTGGCACACCCCTGTAATCCCAGCACTTGAGAGGCTGTAAATAAGAGAATTACTACTAGTCTAATCTAGCAGTGATACCCTGAACATCCTGTAGACTCTTCCCATACGGAAAAAATAAAATAAAATGTCTATAATTTTCGCTTTATTAGATAAAAATTTCAGCTATAATATAATTATAAAGCCAGACTATAAAGCCAAACTTTAATTATAAGATATTTAGGTTATGTCCAAATTTTCCTCATTGTACTTTTCTTTTTTTAGCTTAAAAGAACTGATATTCAAAGTCAACTTATTAATGTCACAAGCTCAAAAATAATGATTTAGCCGGGCGTGGTGGCGCATGCCTGTAATCCCAGCACTGGGGAGGCTGAGGCAGGAGGATTGTTGTGAGTTCGAGACCAGCCTGAGCTACAAAGTGAGCTTAAGGCCAGCTTGATTTGCATAGTGAGACCCTGTCTCAAAAAGACAAAAAAAAAAAAAAAAAAGGATTAGATTTCGATTTAAGCCGGGCGTGGTGGCGCAAGCCTGTAATCCCAGCACTTGGGAGGCTGAGGCAGGAGGATTGTTGTGAGTTCAAGACCAGCCTGAGCTACAAAGTGAGCTTAGGGCCAGCCTGAACTGCATAGTGAGACCCTGTCTCAAAAAGACAAAAAAAAAAAAAAAAAAAAATAATGATTTGCTTTACCTTAAACTGTGGCTTTTCAGAAGTGGTGAGTAAAACATCACTGAATAATCTGTAGAGAACAGAAGCAAACAAAGTCTTCATAAGACAAGGCAAAATGGGGATCTCGCAGATGAAGACCGAAGCAGATCACAGTGCCTTTAGCCCCGCGCCCACCCCCGCTCACCCCCCTGCAGCGTGCACAAGAGGCATCACGCGTGGCCCAGGACCCTCCGACCCCTGCCTTGGGAGCGTTACCAGCATTTGCCCTGCAGGGCACCGAGGTTGTTTCCCCATTGTAGGGCAATGTAGTGTTTGAAAAAAAAAAAATTTTTTTTTCAAATAGCAACTTGTAAAGGTATTGCAAATATAAGCAGTAGATACTTCAAAAGATAGTTGTTTTCCTCTCTTTTCTAGCCTCAATAAAATTTATTCTGGAGCTCAGTAAAAGGCAAATGTTCAAGTAAGTAGAGAGGAATTATTCTTTTCTTTTCTTTTTTTTTTTTTTTTTTTTTTGTGGAACCAGGGATTGAACTCAGGCCCTTGCGCTTGCCAGGGAAGCACTTATTCCACTGAGCCATCTCCCCAGCCCATAAGGAATTATTCTGATTGGAATCTAAGAGAAAAATAATTTGTCTTCAGTTGTTTCTCAGGCTTCATTTTAAAAAAAGAAAAATAGCAGGGAGACAGCTCAATGGCAAAGCACCTGCCTGGCAAGTTCAAGATCCTAAGTCTTGATTCCTAGTACAATGAATAGAAATAGAAATAGAAATAGAAATAGAAATAGAAATAGAAATAGAAATAGAAATAGAAATAGGAGGGCTGGGGAGATGGCTCAGTGGAATAAGTTCTTCCCTGGCAAGTGCAAGGGCCTGAGTTCAATCCCTGGTTCCAGGAAAAAATAGACTAGATGAAATAGAACAGAACAGAAGAAAAGCAATAGTGTGGGCTGAAGGTACAGCTTGGTAGTAGAGCACTTGCCTCGCATGCATGAGGCCCTGGGTTTGATCTCCAGCACCCCACCCCCAAGCCAGAACAATAACAGTACGAGGGCCTCTGACCTGCTCTGACTGGCATGGTTGCTTGGAGAGTACACACACTCCTATGAGACTTTCCTTCATACTCCTCCCTTTCTTCCTTTACCTCAGTATATTTATATAGGCTTTTTATTTTCAGTAACAAGGATCAAACTTGGTTTGGGACCTTGTGCTTATGTGGCAGGCTTTTACGCCCCTGAGCTATCTCCCTTTCTTTTTATTGGCAGAATCGGGGATTGAACTGAGGCTCTTGTGCTTGCCAGGGAAGTGCTTATTCCACTGAGCCATCTCCCCAGCCTTTATCCCTCCCTTTCTAAGAACAGATGATTCCTCAGACAAGTCACCTTTTCCCTGCAGCACTCCTCAAAGCCCCAGTCCTCCCTGCCACACTTCCACTTACTTCCAGAGATGTATTTTAATTGAACATAGGTCATTTTACTTCTCCCACTGTGATTCTCCAAGCTGAAGCCCACAGGATGAAAAGACTTAAGTGAAGCAAAAAATTTGGATTAAAGTAGGAGAATGCAGCCGGGTACGATTACACCTATAACCCCAGCACTCAGGAGGCTGAGGCAAGAAGATCCCTGGGAGTTTGAGACCAGCATGGACTACAAAGTGAGCTCAAGGCCAGCCTGAACTGTGTAGTGAGACCCTGTCTCAAAAAGACCAAAAAAAAAAAAAAAAAGAAGAAGATAATGGGAGAACTGAAAGAATAGTAGAAAAATGTGAGTTCCAGGTCAGCTTGGGCAACTTAGCAAGACCTCTCAAGATTAAAAAGGTAGGGGCTGTGAGATAGCTCAGTGGTCTAAAGCACCCTTGGGCAAGCCTAGGCAGGTGCAGGGGACTGAGGTCTGGGATCCCTAGCACCACATGCCCCACCAGCTCAGCACACCCTGAGGGATTAAAAAAATTAAAAAAGGATTGCAGGTAGCTTGGCAGTACAGTACCCCTGGTTCAACCTCAGTACCAAACCAAACCAAACTAAACAAAATCAGAACAAAAGAAAACAACTTGTAGAAAGAATGAATAAGGAACCTAAGTCACCACCTGCCTCCCCTGAGTGCCTTCCCTCAACTTGTCTGCTCTGTCACTGTTTCCTATGCACCCCTGCTAGATAACAAGCTGCAAAGACAAGAGCAGCAGCTCAGGAAACCCCGCTCACCACTCTGACTTTAAGGGAGGCTGCCCCTGAGTGCAGAGTCATAGCCCAGGGCCTGGTCCCAGCGAGGCATGTAATAAATTATGCCCAGCAAGGTAGTGACCAACAGAAGCACAACAGCCCAAGAACAGCTGCCTCCTCCAGAGGGCAGACCCTAGCGGCTCTGCAACAGGCGAACTCTCCACAGCTGCTGCTGGCTGGCACACCATAGGCTAAGGAAAGGGGAGGCGCTGGAGCTCTGCCCTGGTACTGCCTAAGCAGGGGTGCCACATGTACACACACAATGCCAATGCTGATGGAGAAGAGACACACGAGAAAAAGACGCTGGTGTTCAAGGAGTGCAATCAGCCTGGAGCAGGGAGGTCACAGGACACCAGGGTATGTGCTGGTAGTGACCTGGAAGCATGTCACTTCCATGCTTCCACGGTGACTGAGTGCCAGGCCCCTGCACGCAGTGGCCCCATGTTCAGCAAGCTTACTGACATCACAACCCAAGCACATGATTGACTTACGGCATCTGTAAGAGCCGGGAGACGGTGGGCATGCCATGTTTACAGGCGTCACAAGACAGCGTGGACTCCAACACGGCCACTTGAAATGAACAGATACACATTTTAGTTCACAGCACATTGCTGGCAAATCCACCAGGCCAGGGAAAGTCTGACACAGCTTTGCAACAGCTGTCCCAGGCTGCTCAGAACAGTGTCAAAGCTCTTCACACACAGACAGATGGCATGGGGAGGAGGGAACGTCGGCGACTTCGGAGCCACCAATGACTACACCAGAAGCCACGTGCAGACAGAAAGCAAGCGTATTTCCAAATTAACTGGAAGAACTCAAGACATCATTCGTAAGTGTTCCCCGAAGAGCAAAGTACACTACACAGAAGCAAAGTTCTGAGTTTGAAGGACATTTTGTTGTTTGCCTGTTTTAATCAAAACCACAACCTGAAAAAAAAAAAAAAAAACCACCCATACCTGAGAGGTCGGTTGACACTGCACAGTCCCACACCATGGGTGCTGCAAACAGAGCAAGCAGACCCTCCCACATACTCCGCCATCCAACTCCGGTGTACAGACCAGCACGCGGGATGCTCAGGGCCTGTGCCCTTGAACTGCGGAGTGCTGCTCGCACAGTGGTCTGAGAGCTCACCTGCCCTTTCTCTGCCAGGGCCCTGAGTTCTGAGCTGACTGTGGGGAGAATGGAGGATTGCTGTCGAGCCTGCCCCAGTTCCCCCTGTCCTCAGCAGCAGCAGAAGACTCCCAGACCTACCACGTTCGGGTCTGAGCTCCTGGCCAGCCTGCAGGGCCCTCATTCATCAGCCTCCAAACCCCTGGCTCCTGGGCTGCTTTTTAGGCTCAGGACAGCTGTGGTCGGACTCTGGGCACCTGTCTGGGTCCTCGACACTGCCCTGGAGGTGCTCAGCCAGGCTTCTGCATCTGATTAAGATTCTACATCCACTTGTTTCCAAGATTCTAAGGTATTTTACAGAAAGTTTCTGAAGGGCCCCAGTCTGACAGAAAAACAAGCTATCTGCAATGTTTGTGGAGGGTATGGAGGATGGCAGCTTTCTTGGGGCCATTCCTGGACTCCAGAAAGGGAGTGAGCAGCTCTGCACATTCCCAGCCTCCCAGACCTGCCCTAACCCCATACTGACCCACAGCCATGGACGGTGCAGGAGGAAAGGAGTCCACGGGCACTGAGTCAGGTGGCCGTCCGTAAGTCATCTCATACAGCAAGTGCCCAAAGCAGTGCACATCCACACTTTCCAATGTCTGTGAGGGAAAGAGCGTTCACTGTTCCGCTTGGCCCCAAGGTGCCTGTGCTCCTGCCCCAGGCTGCCACTGAGACACAAAGCCTGGGCAGTCCCACTCCAATGTGAAGCTCAAGTCCTTTTGTAAGAGCTCAGGAGGCAGCCTGGCACAGTGGAGCACGCCCATAATCCCAACAGTGGGGAGGCCGAGGCAGGGGAGTCACTGGGATTCTGAGGCCAGCCTGAGCTACATAGCAAGATACTCTTAAAAAACCAAAGCAAAACAAAACAGCCCACCAGATATCCTGCTAACCAAAAGGTGTAGCCTACCCTCTGATTTTCTAGTCACTCTACTCCCTTCCTCGCCCTCTCCACCATTTCAGCTGAGTAGTGAGATAGCCCTAAGACAAACCCACGGCTTGACTATTTGAGTAACTTACATTGATCTTCCTGAATTGCGTGAAGTAGGGGCGGTAGAAGGAGGGCAGGCCCAGTAAGGAGTTCTCGAGGTCCAGCAGCCGGCAGGTGTCCCCATCGAGCATCACGTTGGAGGCATGAAGATGCCCGTAAGGAAATCCCTTGTCATGCAGAAACTTCAGCACCTACCAACAAGTATGCCCACATTACATTCCCCTGACTCAGCGACACGATGGAGTCGCTGGGCCTTGGGTTCAATCCTCAGCACCAAAAGCAAAGCAAAACAAGTAATAAGAACTTCTTTTTTTCTTTAACTCACTTTTTTGAAACAAAATGAAACAGGTCACGGGAAGACTGCTGAAGAAAAATGCCACCTCCACCCTTGGGAAAGGCAGTGACACAGAATGCTTTCCAGTGCCAAGCTCCTGGGAAGGGAGAGGCAGCCAGAGAGAACAGCTTATGCCAAAGGCTCTACTTTAAGAACTTTCTGATCCCAGCTCAAGTCCCACCCTTGCCCCAATTTTTTTATTAACAGAAGCACTGCAGAGGTAGGCGTGGTGGTGCACACCTGTAATCCCAGCACTGGAGAGGCTGAGGCAGGAGGATTGTTGTGAGTTTGAGACCAGTCTGGGCTACAAAGTGAGCTCAAGACAACCCTAATCTGCATAGCAAGACTTGTCTCAAAAAGACAAAAAAAAGAGAGAGAGAGAAACATGCAGCAGGCTTCCACAAGGAGAATCAGACTTTCCAGCTGCCACTGGGGCACACAATGGCTCCCAGGAACAGAGGCAGCTACAACCTTCCCATCCCTGCAAAGACCTGGAGAGACCAGCTAAGGAGGTACACAGGGCAGTGCGCTGAGGACTAAGCAAAGAACACAGCCGCTCCGTGTAGCTTTAAAAATCTTCTCTTACGTTCAAAAATGTACTAGAAGTAGTGTATGTATTGAATTTAGGGTTAAATATATGCCACACGGTAGAGTCTGGTGCCTCAGTTTTTTTTTTTTTTT